>JAXGGA010006798.1:0-67165 GCA_038373865.1 Uloborus plumipes | reverse complement strand
TGCGCCACCCGCTGCGAGATAAAAACATACAAAATGTGCAACTTTGTTTCAGTGATTTCAGTTGAATATCTGATTTCGGTTGGATACACTGATGTTAGCTTAAACTTATCTGGCAGAATTTAGTCATATGGGGTCTGGAGTCTGTATAATAGGCTGATCTGAAATCGCCCCGGTCTTATCCACTTAAAAGAGATAGAAACAAACCTTTTCCCTCCACTTCTTTACAACCGTTTTTCTTCACGATATCGCTTCAACTTATCATTATATACTATACTTCGGAAATAAAGTTCTAAGATTTTAAAAATCGGCGAGGTTTTGTTGAAAACATTTCGGATACAGATTTTTGGAATGTAATTTTATGATGACTGAAAGTAACTCTTCTGTTGGTAACAATTTTTTGTGGTTAAAACTAGTGCATTTCTGAAAAACGGTAGGAGGAGGTTTCTAAAAAAAAGACTATCGCGATTTATAAGATTTGTGCCAAGAGCCTACAATAAATGAAGATTCTAAAAATAAGTAACACAAGTACAGCGACGCGATTTTGAACGAGTAACGTTTTTAAACGCTGTTTGTGCTTCTATGACGCAGTATAGAAGGTTAGAAGGTTAAAAAAAAAAATTGATAAATACATCTTTTTTAATGAGTTTCGATTTCGTATTTTGGAAAGTTTCTATTTTATATGTACTTTAATGACGCGCTCTCCCTTCTAAACTATATATAGCACAACTTTGTTCTTTATACTCTCATTACCGTTTCAGTTTTATTGGGAGGGATTGAGCTCGATTTGTAATCACGTCAGTGCAATATGTTTTGTGCTCTTTCTATTGTCAAAATAAACAAAAATAGCTATTGTTTCTCATGTATTACAGAACAAGGAAATGCTAAGCTTTACGGGAAGATGGGTATACTGTACGCTACTTCAGGCAGGGGGGAGCCACTTTTTTGAAACGGTACACAAATATACGTGCTAATCAGTTTTTTTTTAATCATTTTCAGTTCGAGCACCGTCGTAGTGGTACCCGCCAATACCTTCCCTATTGTTGGCCCATGTTTGTATATGTTGTATTTAAAATTTAAAAAGAAAAAAAAATCCAGAAAATACATCTGGTACTTTCTTAAAGTCAGGGAGGGAACAATTGCTTCTCCAAATTCCCCTCATACATAATATTAGTTTTAAATAACGGCTGGTCTCTGGAACATTTTGAATACTTACCAGGAAAGTACTCGACTTAAGTAATAGAGAAAAAAGTTAAAAATGGTACCATTCGAAAGAGCATACTGGGACATATCTTTGACCCAAAGATCAAGTGCCCTGGTCCCCTCGTTTTCGAGATAAGGGGTCTGAAAGTCGGCCGAAAAGTAGCCAAATTTGAAGAATTGGCAAGAAATTGAAGCTAGCTCGAGATTCTCCCTTCCGCTGCTTGCTTGACATCGCATCATTTCCATGTTTGGTCATTCGCAAAGAAAGTAAAAGATGTTTAACGTTAACTCTTTACTTGTATGAGCTAAAATAAAGAATGCTGATCAAGACTATGATGTGGAGAGCAGAGAGCTTTATCCAGATGAGCGAAAACATTGCAAAGAAGTTAAAGTTTTATCTTTTTACGATTGATAACAATAGATTTTAGAATTTTAGTTATTTTAAGTTTTTTTACTGAACTAAGTTGTATGTGTTGATTATTATAAGTTAAAATATATTGCACGTGTTTCTAAATGAATAATTCGGGATAATTAAGTAAGTATGAAAAGCAGCTAATATGAGCTCATGTACAAAAAATGAAAGAAATAATCTTTGGGGTAGAAATTAAATTGTCATGGATTATGATATCAGTTCTTATTTTTAAAAAAATCGATACAAGAAGTTTCACTATCTGCCAACTCTTAGCAAAAACATTTATTTTTTTTAAATTGAAATCGAGAAAAAATAAATAATTTTAAAAAGAAAACGAATTAGTAAATATCAATAGCTGCAAAATTATATTCACGTCGGAAATTACATCAATGGTAGAGGGAAATAATTATTTCCATTCTTAAAATATACTAATAGAGTCGGCATTCATTGTAAAAAACCCTGCCATTCAAATTGGTCACTGTAGCGAAAAGTCTCTGTAACGTAAATGTAAAACATATTGCATGTTAATTTCGTATACTGTTTAAAAACACTAGAATAACTTTTACTGGTTCTGGTATATGTTCAACGGGTAGGAAAAGACTAACAAAATTGTAAATCAATACAAGTTTTACTTTTCTGTAAAAGTAGAAAATAGGTGGAAAAAAATCATGAAAGAAGGCCTGATGCACTGGAAAAAAAAACGCTCAAAACAATTAAGTCGAAAAAGCACAACTTAATAAACATAATTAAATACACAGAGAAATCTAAAATAAGAAAGTTGGGTTTTGAGCTGCGGAAACTGTGTACCTGCCAGTCTGTCTATTGGTCAGTTTTTCTGCCCCCCCCCCCCCCCGCAATAACTTTTGAGTGCATAGTCCGATTCGATTTTTTTAAATCGAAAGATCTCAGTGAGGACTATACACTCCCATATTCGACTTTTTGATTTGAATAATATTTCATTCAATTTCGAATTTCCGATTTTTCCCCCTGTCCTCACTTATAACTTTTGAAGGAACAAGTTCGATTCGAGCGAACATTTTTTTTTTTTTTCGAAATATCTCAGAGAAAACACCTCATTCCTGTTTGATTTCTTTATTTGAACACATTTTCATTAAATTTTGAGCATTTTTTTTTTTTTTTTTTGAAAGACCATTCTTACACACCCAGTGATGCAATTGGCAAAAATATTTAGGAGAACTCCCTTTGAGTTATAGGGGACCCACCAAAAGAAAAGTGGTTTGAAAAAATTTATATTTGCAATTTTTACAATTGAAAACCCTAAAAAAAAAAACCTTGAAATCCCCTCGTAACCGTCAATTACCGACGTCACGGAGGTTCAGTTGACGTGAAAAAAAACAGGAGGTTCAGTTGTCACCTCCTGTTGACAAGGGCCCCTTAACAAGGGGGACTCCCCTTAAACAAGGGACCTGCTTTAATCGCAAATAGTACGATAAAATTTAATTTTGATGTGTTGTTTAAAATTGTTTTTCCTCCTTAAAAAGCTCTCTGCTTTCCATGTCATAGGCTTGATAGTAGCTTTTTGCTTTAACTCGCACAGTTAAAGTAACAGAGTATTGTAAAGCCATCTTTCTAAAGCTTTGCAGATGACCAAAAATGGGAATCAAGTTTCCCGTTGAACGCAAATAGTGTAATTGCACCGCAGCTTCCAGTTTCATTATAACTCGCTAAAATTGGCGATTTTTCAAAAAAAAAATTAGCTGACTTTAGGACCTTATATTTCGATAACGGGGACGCGAGGGCAAAAACGCGTGCGTCCAGAAACATGCTTTACAATGCTCTTTCGATTGGTACTCATTAAAAAAAAAATCATTATTCCATGATCGCGTACTTTCTTGGTTAGAATGAATAGTATATTTTCATAAAAAATAATCGGAGGCCTAGAATAGCGAACTTTTATTTTGCTTCTAAGCCAATTTCAGATTAATTATACTTTTTATATTTTCATTGATTTCCTAATTACAATAGAATCAATGCTTTGATTTTTATTTAAAATGCACGAATTATGTTTATTTTATGCATTCTTCTAGTGTTCTAAAACAAATTCTATTTAAAATCTAAGCTGTTGTGTCTGGGGAAAAAAAGCACACTTTATGTTCAATAACGGATTGCAAGAACTTTTTTTATATTATTATTTATATGAAATGGTGGGGAAAGTTAGGAACGCCCCGAACTAAAATTGTTGGAAAGACAAAAATTCTCAAATTGAACAAAAAACTTGTAAAAAATAAAACTTGAATTTTGCACAATAATACGAACAAGCAGACAAATCATGCACACATAACATGATGGGAAACACTGAGCATCGTTAGAAATGCTGAAAAAAAGAAAAAAGGTTGCAACATTATCTGCAAATTTTTCGAATAAATAAATAAAAATTTTTGGTGTTCGGACATTTTGGGAAGTCACAATAACCTCCCATTAGAGTGACCTCTAGGGGGGGGGGGCGCAATTTTTCAAGTTCGCCACGGGCACTGGGCCCCCTAGCTACGCTACTGGTAACCAACGCCGTAGGTTTTAGCAGTTTCTTTTCTTTGATAAAAGATCGGCTATTTTTCTGATGGACCTTGTACATTGCATGTAGTTTTTTTTAAACAATGTAATTCTTTAAGAAAATAAACAAATAAACATTAAAATAATCATATAGTAAATTTTACACTTATAAAATGAAATCCTCTACCTGAAAAATATATAATTTGATACAACAACCTCTTTTGTATGATTTATATTGAAAAAGCAGTAGCATTGGCCACCATTTTGAAAAAGGCCGTCATCTTGGATTAAAACGGTTTTTAAAAGTGCCTCTGGGTCTTAATTTCATTGTATCGCCATTAGCAACATTCCTACCAAGTGGCATCTTCTTATCACGATTTGCAGTTTTCCATTGAATTTTGACAGTTAGCTCCCGGACTATCTGTGTAATATGTAAAGCAACATATCGTTGACATATTAGCAGTAATATTTTCAATCCCCTTCATTTGAAGATTGTAGTCAATAGATTCAGGAAAGATTGGACAATTGTGAATAATATGTAGTCATTATATGTAGGGGAGCATATTGGGGATAGTGACCACAACAGCATTAGGTTTGGGATTAAGTTTGATATGCACAAAGACAAAAATTTTAGGTTTGTACCTAATTTCAGAAATACTGATTTTGTCGCACTCAGGCAGAGTTTGAAAGCGGTTTTTTCATCAGGTTTGGACAATAGCGATGTAAATTTGCAGTGGACAGAGTTTAAGGAAAAACTAGCAAAAACAGTTGGAGATTTTGTTCCTTTTAGGAGAAAAGGGGTAAACACAAAAATTTGGCCCATGTGGTTCACTAGGGAAACTAAGGATGCTCTAAACCGTAAGCAAGCTGCTTTTCGTCGATTAAAAGAAACTGGTCACAGCGCAGACAGGCTACAGTATTGTGAGGCTAGGCGTAGTTTTAAGTATTTGGTACGGTTTCAGAAAAGAGAATTGGAACAAAAGCTGGCAGATAATATTGACAGGAATCCAAAGGAGTTTTTTGCATACGCAAATTCTGGGAAAGTTCGAAATAGTCAAATTGGGCCACTAGTAGATGAGCATGGAAATTTAATTCAGAATGATGGTGATATAGCAAATGTTCTAAATGACTTTTTTTCCAGTGTTTTTAACGATAACTGTATCTCAACAGTTGACACAAGCAAGACACAAGCTACTCAACAGCTTGAGGACTTTGTATTTTCCAGGGAGGACGTTTTACTTTATTTGAAAAAAATTAAAACCACAAAAGCTCCGGGACCAGATAATATTTATCCAAAAATTCTAGTAGAATGTGCAGAGGAATTAGTTGACGCTATAGTTAATATATTCAATGCTTCGTATAACTCAGGGATAGTGCCAGAGGACTGGAAACTAGCTAACATTACACCACTCTTCAAGAAAGGGTCTAGAGGTAATGCAGGAAATTATAGGCCTGTGAGTCTGACTTCAGTGGTATGTAAAATTTTTGAAACATTGATCAAAATTAAGATTATGAATTTCTTAGAAAATAATGGGCTGTTGAGTAGTTTGCAGTATGGTTTCAGAAAAGGTAAATCGTGTGCTACTAATTTATTACATTTCTACGACAAGGTTACCTTGGCTTTAGATAGCAAAAAATGCGTAGATGTTGTTTACATAGATTTTCAAAAAGCTTTCGATAAGGTACCGCATGTAGCACTACTCAGCAAATTAGCTGGTATAGGGGTAGGAGGTAAAATTCTAGTTTGGGTTAGGAATTGGCTGACAGGAAGGAAACAAAGAGTAGTTGTTAGGGGTAACTATTCTAAATGGAGTGAGGTTTTAAGTGGGGTTCCCCAAGGATCAGTTTTAGGTCCCCTTTTGTTTATTATTTTTATGAATGACATTCATGAAAATGTTTCTGGAAACATGAATTGTTTTGCCGATGATGTCAAACTTATGGGGGTTGTAGAAAATGACGAACAAATAAATCAGCTGCAACAGGATTTGGATCATATTACTAAATGGGCAGACAAGTGGGGTATGGCAGTTAATGTTGGGAAATGTCAAGTGCTGCATTTCGGTCATGGAAATAAGCATACAAGCTATTATTTACAGGGTTCAGTCATTAGTAGGGCAGATAATGTTATGGATCTAGGTGTCTTAATAAATCAGGATTTCAAGTCCAGTCAACAGTGCAGCATAGCTAGTAACAAAGCCAATAGGATGCTTGGGTTTATTAATAGATCTATTTCAAACAAATCTAAGAAGGTTCTTCTGCCTCTATATAGAAGTTTGGTAAGACCTCATTTGGAGTATGCTGTTCAGTTTTGGTCTCCTTATCTGAAGAAAGACATTAATTTATTGGAAAGGGTACAAAGAAGGGCTACAAGGTTAGTAAATGGATTTTCTAATTTAGACTATGATTCCAGACTTAGAATGCTTAATATGTATAGTCTTGAGCAAAGGAGAACCAGAGGGGACATGATTCAGTTATTTAAATTTATTAAAATGAATGATGTTGCAGGGTTGGAGTTTTGCAAGGAAAGCAGGACAAGGGGTCATTGTTTTAAGCTGTTTAAACCTCAGGCGAACCTGGAAATTCGAAAAAATTACTATTTTAGCAGGGTAGTGGGAACTTGGAACAGCTTACCGGAAGAGGCGGTAAAGAGCAATGGAGTAGATGGCTTTAAGAGGGCCATTGATCTTCATTGGGGTCTTTAATTTGACTAGGACCAGCCAAGTTGGGCCCTGAGCCTGCTGCTGGTCGCCACATTTGTATTTGTATTTGTATAAATGAAGAGATTTACGAAACCCTATGTAAATCTTTTCCTTTGCACTTTTAAAATTTCGATTTTCATATCTTCTGAAGCAAAAGCGGGAGTTTTGATGTTTTATGTAAGTATGCAATGAAAAATTTCAGGTGTTTTTACTTTGTGACAGGTAGCACTGAATTTACTGCATATGATCTAAGGTTAAGGGCGGATCCAGGTTCTGATTCAGGAGGGGGTGATTTTCGGAAAGGGGGGGATGAAAGTGCAATTTTTGTAGTGCAAAAAATGCAGCTTTGGGCTATATTTGATTTTTCGGCAAACTGCGCCCTCACGCTACAAGACAAACTATACAAAATTGGATACTCTGATGTTAGCTTAAATCTATCAAGCAGGATAGAATTTAGTTATATGGGGTCTGAAATCGGCCGGTCTTACCCACTAAAAAGAGATAGAAACAAACCTTTTCTCTCCACTTCTTTCCAGCCGTTTTTTTCACGATATCACTTCAACTTATGAATTATATAAAAATTGGTAAGCTTTTGTTGAAAACATTTCGGATACAGCTTTTTGGAATGCAATTTTATGATGACAGAAAATAACTCCTCTGTGGGTAAAAATTTTTCTGCGGCGAAAACTAGCGAGAGAATAATATGTGTTTCTCAAAAACGGGATATTAGAAAAAAAAATTCTCAAATTGATTAAAAAAAATAAAACTTGAATTTTACCCAATAATACGGACAAGCAGACATATTATGCACAAATAACATGAGGTGGAACACTGAGCATCGTTAAAAATGTTGAAATAAAGAAAAAAGAAAAAAAAAAGGTTGCAACATCATCTGCAAATTTTTCGAAAAAATAAATAAAATTTTTGGAGTAAGGACGTTTTGGAAGGTCACAGTGACCTCCCAAAATCTCCATAGTCGTTGCGTAATTTTTCAAGTTCGCCACGGGCGCTGGGCCCCCTAGCTAACGCTACTGAGTGTAGTAGTAGTTTTTTCAATGTAGTAACTAAAAACCTGTTTAAGATAGAAAGATTTAAATGACAAGATAAAAAACTGTTGAATTACTAGCATTTTTATTTGAAGCACAATATCAACTACTAGTACAAAATGCAAAAAAAAAAAAAAATCTTCAAACAAAAAACAAACATGAATTTTTTTTTTTTTGGAGTGGAGCAGTTGCATCTTAGAGAAAGCATGAACTATCGAAATTTTTTCTTCTCCATGAAAACCATCTCGTAAACAAATGTCCTGCTTCTAATTCATGTGACTATCTCTTTAACTGCTTTTATAATGCGCTGGTTACTAATTCCTAACATTTCTAAAAGAATGTCCCCAGGTCCACTTCTTGGAAGCCCAGTAACAGCCAATCTCCTCAAAGTGATATCCTTTTCATTGCATATAAACTCTGCAATTGCATCACCAAGGCCACCTGTAACAAAAAAAATCCGTCGTTAATTGAAAGCTGCATAAGAAGCAATTAATTTTTTTCCCTTCAGTTGTTTCTTTTAATGTAATTGCTCTCAACTTTCAGGCTCTGCGCCACATTTTAAACATTGAGGGAAGCTCCTCCACCCCAATTAGACTATTACATGTAGTATGTAGTCAACACAATAGTACAACCAAAAATTGAATTTAAAGCTAGTTAAGAATAGCTTTAGTTTCAAATTTCGTTTCAAAAGCTGGTAATTAATTAAATAATATAAATTTCGTTAACAAAATTCAATATTACTACTCATAACTTTATCTTAAACATCGTTTTATTAAAACACACGATGTCAAAGAACTAAATACAAATAAAATTGAAATAATTTAGGGTGTAGGTGCAGTTAGCATGATGCATCAGTCACCGTCACAGTATCATAGAGGAGGATTTCCCAGGGCATCCAAGAGATCTGTGAGTTTAATAGTTGAGCGCCCCCCCCTCCCTTCAAAGGATTTTACAAAATTTATTTTACTCCGGCTCCATCCTGGCCCTTGCAAAAATCTGGAACCTAATTTAATAGGCTGCATGGCTTTTAGTTGACCTTGGGTTGAATATTAGGATGTAACTTGTGAAAAAGCCCACTTCATGCCACTTTTAATGTCCTTCAGTACTTGATATTTTGACTCAATGCCTGATAACGCAGCATACACATCACAGATTTATATAAATGAAAACTGCGCTTAAAACTTTATAAACGGCGATTATGTCGAAAATATTTGCATACAATCTGAAAATTGATTAAATTATAGCTGTGCAATACACCGCCAACTCGATTATTCCCTCTATGGATGCAGTTTCGTGCTTGTTAGCACTCGTCAGCCTGGAATAGGAAGTAAGCGAGCTGGAGGCAGAAATCCTCTAAAAAAAGCAAAGAGAGTAAAAAAAACTGGCAGCTAATGTGAAATGGCTGTCAGGTTTTTTTCTTTTGGCTCTCTTTGCTTCTATAAGAGGAGTTCTGCCTCCAGCTCGGTTTCTTCCTATTCCAGGCTGACGAGTGCTAACAAGCACGAAACTGCAATCCATGGATGGAATAATCGAGTTGGCCGTGCATTGCATAGCTATAAATTTTCAAGCTTCTGATTATATGCAAATATTTTTGATATAATCGCCGTTTATAAACGTTTTAGTGCAGTTTTTATCCATATAAATCTGTGAATCTGGGTATGCGGCATTATCGGGCACTGAATCAGAATATCCAGCAAGGAAGGACATTTTTGCTTTTTTACAGGGACGTCATTTCAAGTTTTTCCAGGGGGGAGGGGCAAAGGGTCCAAATGCAATGCAATTTCACCGGAAAACATCAAAAAACACCCCCACTTATATGTAAATACATTGATTTCTCAAAGTCAGGGGGGGCAAGTGACCCCCCCTGCCCCCCTAAATGATGAGTCTGCTTTTTTACTTTATTTCTAGAACCTATATCACGCCTCCCTTGAAAGTTTTCCATGATCCCTAGGGGAGCACCCTGTTTAAGGGAAATTAAGTTTTCGACCACAAAACTAATAATTCCAGCATTTTTTTAATTTTTTTTTAAATTTTTGTCAAACTACGAACATTTTTCGTTTTAAGAACATTAAAATTTGTTTACCTTCAGGATAATGATCTTCAACTGATATAATTCTTCCGCCGCACTGCCGGGCGTTGTCGATAATGCCGTCTTTATCAATGGGCTTAACTGTAAATGGATCGAGCACCCTGACATGTATGTTCTCTGCTTTCAACTTTTCCGCCGCTTGTATTGCTTCGTGTAGAGTAACTCCAGCCCCTACAACCAAAACTTGATCTTTGTCGGACTTTTTCACTACCTGCGAATCAAAGTTCATTTAGTTGCACATTAACCCTGCATGTTGAAAAATTTAAATTGAGTATCTGGAATTAAATTTAAGTGCAAAGTTACCACAGGAGAGTTTATTTAAAAAATAGTAAAAGACGTATGGAAAGAAAGATCTGGAAAACCTACATTATTTGTTACAGAAAAGTTTCAAAAGCCGAGAATCCATAAGCCAATGTTTGCTGAAGTTCAACTTTGAAATTAACTTGCTAACTTTATTAAGAAATTTAACTTTATAATTATTGCTCATTTTTTGTTCTTGACAAAGATCAAAAAGCTAGTCCCATCACCCACTTAAGACAAAAAAGACCAAGTATATAATAAAAGCTCTTAAAATGCCCCTCTCAACAAATTTGTAAGTCATAGGTAACAATTATACATAGGAAAGAAGTCGAAATCCGTATTTGCAAAGATAATGAGAAAGCTTGTTCTGATAGTTCAAATATCTGTTAATAAAAAAAGAGAGAAAACGTTGTTTACACACTTACACAGAAGGATAAAAATTTACCAGGAGCATTTGACCTCTCCTACGTTCATTGAAAAAAAGGTGCCTTTTCTAAACGTCCATCTTGTGAATGAATTTGAATTCAGAGCACCAAGTGCATATGAAATCAGCTCAAAATACATCAGATTAAAATGACTCTAACTCCAGTCGTGTTATTGGATAGTATACTGAATACTCCCCACGCCAGACAAAAGCTACTGCACAGTGTTTATAGCGTGGATAAGGTGTGTTTCAGACTCATAAAACAAAAGCAGAAAAATGTACCTGGGCTTTTCCAATTTGAAAAACAGTAGAGTTCTCGTAAATGACAGAAGTTTCTGGTCTAGACGTTCTAATGTAACAAATTCCTGATTTATTCGCAGCAAGTTCGCAAGCTCTTTCTGTAGACACGGCATCACTTGGGTAAAACACAGTACTTCCCGCTAATGATCGAAATAAGGCGAGATCTTCTAACCCCATCTGCGAAGGACCGTCCTCACCTAGGAGTAAAATAAGCAGCCATTGAATAATTTTTATTAGAATAGATATAGTCTACTTCATTATTATTGCGCCCATTAATGTAAGAGTCCATCTTAGAACGAGTCAAAAGCAGGAGATGATTGCTATAACCAAGCGAAGAAGACAAAGGTTATTACGTTTTGCTCAGCATTGTAATTTGTTCACAATGAATGATTAATTTCAAATCAAAACTCGCCATAAGCACTTTCAAAATCAGCACTTTGTGCAAGTTTTAATTTGCCGATCACGTTTACTACTTCCTCATTTCCTACGAGTTTGATGCTTTTTGCCTTTTCCGCTGGCCGTCAAGAATGCTGAGAAGAGCTGTACTCTACTGAAATGTTATCTGTTAGACAGTCAGCATCCAAAATGCTGAAAGTATTTTTAATACTTTTGATTGAGTACAGTTTCCTTTGAAATTCTGAAAGTTTTATATTTTCGAAACGTTATGAAGGAAAAAATCAACATTTATGAAAACTTAAGCTAATTAAGTGCTGCACACTGTAAAATATGAATGTTGTTTTTACAGTATAATACAGCTAATTTTATAGTAATAAACTATTGAAATTGCTAATTTTACAGTAATAAACTGTGAAATTGCTAATTTTACAGTTAAATACCGTGCATTTTACAGTTTTAAATTGGAACCTCTGCTGCGAGTATTATACTGTTGTTTTTACAGTATAATATACAGCTAAAAACGGTCATCATCTGAAGATTAATATCAGCTGGTTAACACCTTTCACAGTCAGAAATTTGATAACACCTCACTACTATACTAACGTCGAATTTTTCAATGAAAAACGCCATAATTACATCACGTACATTGCTACTTCAATTGGAAACAATATACAGCCAGGTGTGTCAGAACTAAAATTTTTAAAAGGGGGAAAATTTCAATTTGCCGAATGAAATTAAAATTTTACTGAATGATAAATACGAACTTGTAAGCATACCATACATACGTAACATCTGACAAAAAAGGAATATCATTAAAAAAAACACATTAAAAACTTGAAAGGAAAGGAATCTCAATATTGAATTGTTAGCTTGGTGAATGAGGAAATTTTTAGGAAGTCAAACACTATTAAAGCTACAGTTTGCATGTGGCACCTTTAAGGGTGAAAAGTTGTAGCACAAGTGGCACTCCCTGAAGGGTGCCACTTGACTCCCAATGGCACTCTTGAAGGTGCCATATGAAGTCAAATGACACCCAATGGGTGCCCATAACACCCTAAAAGTGCCATAGGGAGCCTAATATCACCTTCAAGGGAACAATAGGGAGTCAAGGGAGTGTCGCTGGTGCTACAACTCTTCACACTATGACTCTTCACTGCTACGACTCTTCCACAGGTGCCAAATGCAACCTGTGGTTTTAAGTGTAGTGACCTTCCATCTGGAAGCTTTTGTGCACAACCGTCAGATGTTGGCTTGAAAGTGAGGAAGGTAGTATACCTATGGATACTCCACAATGTGATCCACAACATTTAATGTTTGCTTGAGAAATGGCAGCCATTCTTAGTTGATCCATTGCTCTGGTGAAGAAAGTGGCGAAGGTGCTTACGAATGGGATGGTTCGGGCTCTGCACGATGCACCGACGGCCACGCCAACAAGGTTTTGCTCAGCAATGAAGCATTCTATGAAACGGTCCGGAAATTTTTCTTTGAATTTTATTGCATATGTAGAATTTTTGGTGTCTCCATCGAGAGCAATGATGCGGTCGTTGTTTGCACCCAACTTTGTTAAGGCTGTTCCATAGGCTAATCGAGTAGCCACCTGGAAATGAAGGGAACGGTTTTACATAATAGAAAACAAACAAATTTTTTAGAAATTTTGCGTATCTTTTAAAGCTAAATATAAATGAAAAAGAGCTTAGGAGTCAGCCTTATGTAAAAATTGTTAATCATATAGAAAAAGGTAACCTTGTCTAACATGGACAGTCTTTTGACAGATTTAAAGAAATGGCGGATGCAGATTCCAAGCTTATTGGGACAACATAATTGTTGAGGTGCTTACCTATTTAGTTACAATCATTTTTTAACTTCAAAACTTGAAACAGAGTGCCAGTTTTTATTGTCAGACTAACTGCGTGGCCCGGCGTTGCACGGGCTACCACTGAACAAAAAATGAACAAAGCTTGAACAAAAAATGAGTAATTTGCATGTGAATTAAAACCATTATGTAAATAAACTCATAAAGACTGAAAAATTACAAATCTATCGGTACCTAGTTTGACTTTTAGTTCATTGGCAAACAGGGGAAAGAAGCAGAAACATAGATAGAAATAAAGAAAGATAAATACTCAGTTTTTAATATAAGAAGATGGCTTTTCCACTAATTTATATTTAAAAAAATGCCAAGTTGCTCGCGATAAAAATACTATGCATGTGGCACGCTAATGAGTTTCATGTTTGATTCTGTTAAGCTTTCATTCAAAATTCTCATTATCATTAACCGACTGCAACAAAGGAGGAGGTTGTACAGTTCGTCGGAGAATTTCTTTTTCAATGTATGTTACTCGAAGACGCCTGGGCCGAATTCAAAAATTCCTTTTTTGTTCGAAATTATGTACCTTCCAGTTGGTCCCATCGTCTCGTGGTCCGGGTTTGCTAACGGGATCCTTCAGTAATCGAGAGAAATAGAAATCGTAATCACAGTGATCCTAATAATGACAAATTTTGAATGAAAGCTTCACTGCATTACATAATGACATTCATTGCTAAGGTCTTTTTATCTTCATCTATAATGCTAATAACAGATAACGGGCCACGTGTACAGTATTTCTATCACGAGAAACTAGTATTACTTTGCTATATAAATTAGTTGAAAAGCCGTTATTATTTAAATGACTTTGATTAAACTGATACACAACTAAATACTCTAGAGAATAACAAGGATTAGTTTTTAGTGTCAATCGTTTAAAATTTTAGATGCGTTAATAGTTTATTTTACATGGTTTATTTTATGGAGCATTTTCTTAAGAAAATTCGATGAACTTTTGTAATTTAAACATTACCTTATTTCTGAAGTGCATTTACACTAAAAAGAATAAAATAAAAATATTTTTGAAAAAAAAAAAATTGAACCGACTTCAGAACTTCAATCGGCAGTGCTCTAAAAAGTAAAAAATAATTTTATTCTTTGAACATTATCGATACTACATTTAAACATAAGTTTTGAAGTCGGAGCAAAAACTATAGGCAAAATGATGTTAGTTATATTTTGCCATCATTTTTCAAAGAAACCATTGAAAATTAAGAGCTGCATATTTGTACCGTTACATATATGCTCTGGTTTCTCTTCAAACCTTGTGCACCATTACATAAATATGTGGTTGTCAATGTAGTGTATCCAAATGCGATTAAAGTACCTTGATTCATTACAGTTTATATTTATAGTTGAACTATAGTTTCGTATGATTCTATTTAGCGTTTTTGCGCCGACTTCAAAACTGTTGTTTAAATGTAGTATCGATGGTGTTCAAAGAATAAAATTATTTTTTACTTTTTATAGCACTTGCCGGTTGAAGTTCTGAAGTCGGTTCAATTTTTTTTTCAAAAATATTTTTATTATTATTATTGTTTCATATCAACCACGTTTTTTAACACTGGATTTCATATTTAATCATTTAGGACAAATCGTTTTACATTTGAGCAAAAATTTGAAGATTTTTCTTAATTTCTGCAGAACCCCTTTATCAAACCTTATGCAAATTAAAACTAATGAAGCCTAAAAAATTATTAATCTATTGGTGTCTTGTTCGACTTTTAGTTCATTGGAGTTTATGAGAAAGAAACAGGACATAGACAGAAGGATACTCAGTTTTTAATATTAGTAGATACTGTCGTCCCCGCTTAATCGGGTAACGGATAAACGAATACCCCGCTTATACGAATAAAATATCTCGGAACCGATGCCATAGATGCAACGTTAAATATACCCGCTTCATCGAATACCCTGTTTAATCGAATAATATTTCTTGGAACCGACAGTATTCGTTTATGCGGGGCCGACAGTATTTCAATTTACTAATACTTCGTCTGGCATTGCTCTGTAGTAACTGAATGGCACCCAAAGCAAGTAAACTGAATGTAAGGACACTAATTTGTTTCTCAAAAGAAAAAAAAATGTGAAATATCTAAAGAGACGCATACGATTTGAAAGATGGTAAAACTAGTATTTTATGACGTGTATTTTAGCAAAATATTTTCATCTTTATACATATTTAACACCATGGTGTACTATAAGTTTAATGTTTGATTTGTATAATATTACTATATTACTTTATTGACAAACACGTGATTTTTTTTTTGTATTAAGTCTTTAAGATATTAATTATCGTTTTCGTTAAAACATCTTGACGTTCACTAAATTTTGAGAATCGGTGTCTAACGGAAGCGTATTCTGGTAATTTTGAATCCTTTATCTTTATAGTTATTGTGCTAATTTATATAGCTTTATCTGAACTCTCTAGCGAAATAAATGAATTTTATTTTGTAACTATGAAATACTTCTAATTTTAATTAAAACGCATAATCATAAACTAAGGTCCGTTTGGACGATAAGAAATAAGTTCAAGAGAAAGGGTTTTTATTCACAAGATTTTGCTACATATTTACTTTTCCACCGTTCACATCGATACATTTTCTGCAACAATGCTCTAGCTATTTTAACCTTACTGCCTATAAGGTACGTCAAAGAGACGTTTCTTTTATTCTCCTTTTCTTAATATCAAATTTCCAATAGTGCGGAAAAGTTGCCTTTTGTTATTGTTTTGCAAAATGTTATTGCTCTAAATTAATATCTTAATGTTCCTCTGGGGCCAGTGATTATACAAAATTTGTTATTTTATTTATTTTTTCAAAGTTATTATTTTTATAATTATACTTTTAAGCGCAACAAAAAGCAGAAAGAAAGCATTTTGACTACAGAAGATATAATTTTTAGTCCTACTCTAAACCTTTTCTCCTAAGGTATAACTTGGATCTTCTTGCAGTTTGATGTCTGACAAAGACACTGGCGGAAGTTCGTTTTCAGGAGCTGTAATTGCTGGTTTTTTCGTAGCGGATTCATTTTTAGTCAATTCTTCTTGAAGAACTTTTATAATATCAACACCTTTGGCTCCCAATGGCTTTCCATGCCAACCTTCCTGATCTTCTATTTCTATAAAATAAAAATAGGTACTACTTTTTACTGATTTTTGCACTATTATTGCAATTTGAATATTCTATAGCGTACACAAATGTAATAATATAAACTTGACTTATCATTGTCAGGAACACTCTAATCCTTCCCTCCCCCCTTCAAATATGCCTCTAGAGTAAGTAGTTCTATTCATACGTTATTTATGAATTTGGTATCTATCTACGCTTACACAAAAAACACGCACGAAAAAGAGAGTAGAATGAAAAAAAAAAAATATGTACTTTTCCTTTTGAATATGCTGATTGGTGATTTCTGGTTCTTCTTAGAACTTTCTTGGGAGTTAGGATTCCCTTATTGGGCAAATTTGATGGTTTTTTGGGTCTTGGCGTGGGTTTGGATGCTGCCAATTGCTGATATTATGCTCAAGGCTTGTTTGAAGATTTTTTTATAGGCATCAAAGGTCTTGCTTTTAGCACAAAAATGAAATAAAACGCTATATTTTTTATTTGTATCGACTGATTTTACTACTAGAATTTAAAACGCAAAATATTAATAATAATAACTATAACAATAATTTATAAGCAAATATCGTAAAATGACGACAAAAGCTTGTTGTCTCAAAATTTTTTCGACAACAGTAGCAGATTTCCAAGTTCTGGGGCCCGTCACAATGCAATCTTGGAGGCCCCTTAGTACTGAACAGAATTACGTAAAATATTGAGCCTTTTTGAATTCCCCTTAGGAGACGCAATATACCCCTAGCAATTGCGACGTTTGCAATGTGGAAAATTCACCACTGTTCGCCAAACTTGGACAACGTGGGGCGTGTTTCAAGTGGAGAAGAGCAGTTTAGTGTAGAGTCAAAGGTGTAGATTAGTGCGTCTGTAATGGTAGAGAAAACTCTACAGTGAGTTTCGAAATGATTCGTCCATCAAAAAAAAAAAATATATAGTAATTGTTGGAAATAAACTTTTATTAATGGATTAAATTACTAAATAATTTTTAAAGAGTTCAATTTACATACCAGGAAATCCTTTTCCTTTTAAGGTTTTTGCTACAATAACTGATGGGTATCCTTTCGACTTTTTAGACTCTTCTAATTTCTTACATAATTCTGTAATATTATGTCCATCTACTACGCAGGTGGCTGCTCTAAAGAAAAGAAATGGCAATTTAATGTATGACGTATAATTTTGCCGAGACAAGATTAAGGGTGAAATACTGAGCTGAAATTAACCCTTTGGATGGTACGTACTTATATCAGACGGATATAGTTTATAAATTTAGCCTGTAGAGAAATAATGATAGCATGATTCTTAATTTGAAGTATAAAAATGTTTTCTTTTCTGTATTTTATTTATTTTTAACTTATCCAAACAAAGCTGCATAAAGATCAGTAAATCAGTGTGCTAAAATTTAAAACCAAGCTATCTGTCAATGAAACGAATGTTGGTTTTTAAATAAGGAAAAAGTTTGCCGCCCGAAGGGTTAAATTTGTGAAAATTGTAGTTATCTTTAAATTTTTGAAAAAAAAAGTTTGTTTTTTCTGATATGCATTGAAGATTGTAAAATAAAGCAACTACTACATTTTTTTAATAAATAAATAAATAAAACATTCTTCTTAAATCATTTTTTAACACAAATCACGAATTAATATTCCTGCTGACACTCCGTTTACCACTGACGTTAATACATATGAAAAACTTTTTGAATTTACCCAAATGCTTCAAGCCTTGCCTTATACACCTCTATATTATGCTGCAAAGACGTAGGTTCGCTCTGCCCCAGCCTATTGACGTCGAAAATGGCCACAAGGTTGTCAAGCTTATAATGAGAGGCGAAAGCTAATGCTTCCCAAACTGAACCTTCAGCTGATTCACCATCACCAATAATGCAGTATACCCGATAACTGAAAAGAAGCATAAGCAAATATTTAAGACTCGGCAACACTATCTAAAAATCCTGAGTGTATTTCTTCATGACAGAATACAGAAAGCAAAAAAGAAGTAAAGCTTTGTAATTACATAATTAAAAATAACAGCAAATAAAATAAATTTGTTCGCGAAAAATTGCACCTGTATATTTTTTTATAATTATGATTGTAATTGAGAAGAAGAAATTCAAGCTCAAATGCTGAAGCTTTGGCTTAAACTTCGAATTTGAAAATTCATAAAAAATCTTAACAGTTGGCTTAGTTAAATATTTTCATGCACTGAAGAAGAAACTCCTTGTTATTCCGAGACATTTATATCCAATTTTCATAGCAAATTTGGTTCTAGCGAGGTTTGATTTACTCAGCAAAAAGTTTCCTGGTTCATGAGAAAATCCCGTTTTTTCAACTTGGTAACTTCAACGATAAGTTGGTCAATAATTTTGAATGAAAAACAACCAAAATTTTTTTCACGTGATAGATTCTTAAGCAGCATACATTTTTGTCTTACCTATGGGAGAGTAATACAGATATAAAATGCTTTACTTGTCTTGTAGTTACATTGTGTATCAATTTGAAGTATGTACTACCAAAAAAGAATAACAAAATTTTAATGTGATATTTAGTTAACTAATTATTCTTTCGTTAAATCACAGCTATTTGCTAAGTAACACTGGTAATTTTCCCCCAAAATATTTTTCAATTATCTATTTTGCATTACCACCTTTTACTTGAAAGTACGCTAGTCTTCTGCTGCCCAAGGATGTATTTAAATTTTTAATGCATTAAGCCATTACGGGAAAAAATGAAGCTGTTGACGTGAATTATTTCAAAACACAAATCATTTTTCTTTAAAGAATGAATGCTTGATTACTTCCAAATGGAAAGTCAAAATATAAAAATACTGAGATGACATGTTTCGATTCCTTTATAAAAACACGATTTTAGTTTTGCAACGTAAGTTTTAATTCTCGTCTATAAGGTTGAATGTTAAATTATTATCACTATTGATTTTGATATTTGCTTGTTATCTGCAAAAATGTTACCTGGCTTTATCGATGTACTTGCCAACAAAGGCCATTCCAGCAGCACAGCTCAAACCTTGCCCTAGAGACCCAGTAGCGACATCCACGAAAGAAAGGCGCTATAAATTAAATGTAGACTTCAAAAGAGTTTATATTCCTAACAACAGCAGGCAAGATTGTTACTAATGAGTATTTCTCTGCAATATTCATTGAAACTGGTAAAAGCTACTAAAACCTTAAGCATCAAAACCAATATAAGGGCGATTCTCTGTAAACTGGTAATTGGCTGTCCGGACTGAGCATTTTGAAACTAATAAAGTGTAATAAAGTAATTATCGCTCTTAATACAAGTAAAGCATTAATACTTTGTGGCCCAATTGTATTTGGAGTAATAACACTTTAATTTTTTTTTCTAGAAATTATCTAAGCGCCAAAAACACAGTCCCCTGGCTGTCCCAATCCCAGTCTAACTGTTAAAGATAGTATTTAAAAAAACCTATTAACACTACATAAATTTGCAATTAATATTTAAAAATAGAACAATGAAGCTATATTTTTCTTATGAAATAAGGTATAATTATGTATTTCTAAAACTTAAAATTGTCATGAAAATTCTGTCCGGAGTTTTTTCAAACAGTCCCCTGCAACAAATTCAAAGCTGTAATACGAAAAATCTATAACTTTTGCAAATTCGTTTTGGCATTAAGTGTGAATTTGCCGAAATCGTCGAGAACGGTGTTGAAACGCTACTTTGCTTAGTTTGAGAGCCACATTTGTGATGAAAATATGCATCAGGGTCGTTGAGAAAACAGTCCTCTGGGAAGTGATTTTATTAATGTCAATTAATTTAATTATAAAACATATTAGTTATTATGTCCACGATTTGTGCCTAAATTTATAGGTAGTCTCGTAACAAATTATGCTCCAATAGTTTTGCAGATATTACGCAACAAAGGGCAAAAATACAGTTACCTGACACAGTCCCCTGCCTAGTTATACTAGGCAGGGGACTAACCCCCTATCATGATTTATCAGAAAAACACAAACTTCAACTGATCCTCTTTCAAACCAAAGTAATAGATTCATTTTCTGGAGCAATAGTATTATAATTGTACGAACATTTCAAAAAACGATGCCCGGACAGATTTCGTATGAAAAATGACGAGTTTACAGAGAATCGCCCCTATAAAAGATAGTTTCAATTTCTTCAGTCGTATCAATTGTTTATAACAATTTCAGGACTATTTGCTTCCCTCATTGTTTATTAAATTTTCCTCATATTTTAGAATGTTTTTTTTTTTTTTTTTCATTATTTCAAATGCGCTATAAAATTGTAGAAATAATTTTATACGGTACATAAATGTTTTAAATATTGTGCTAATTGTAGCTCATTTCCAATCATCCATGAATTTCTAGTTTCTCTTGAATGCATTATTTTAAATTAAATACCGCGCTAAACTTATCTCCAATTGTGAACAATTTTCCTAGAATGTAAAGAATGAATCGAGTTATACTTAGTTGTTCAAAAGCTTTATGATAAACATGTTTTATAAATACAAACGAGATTCAAACATTTTACCTATAAGTCGCTAAAGTTGAAGACCATACATGTATTGATTAACTAATTATTCTAATTGAATCTTTTTAATATTGATTCAAAATTCTTCAGTTATTCGTAGTTTATTCATTTAATTACCCGTAAAGCTCTACTCGCATGTGATTTTTTGCTCTTGATAATTCAATTTCGTACTTGATTGTTTAAATCCATTTTAGGAAATTTAAGACAAACGTAGCTCAGTGAACAGTTTTTGTAACATTTAAACTATGCGCTTTTTCTCCCGAAATATTTAAGCTTTATTTTTACTGTTTCCTCCACAGAATAACAGTTACTACATTAATTACGAGCGTAAAAAGAATGAAGTATAATTTAAAAACTTATTCTAAGCATAAATCTCAAGAGTTAACATTTTTTGAGTTATTTAAAATGATAAGATATATACGTAGTTATGGGTTCTCTCACAGCTTTCATGTTGTTTTCTAAGCTTTTTGCACTGAGGAAGGGGCTCCATTGTAGCCTTGAAATAGCAATTTGCTTTACTTTCTACTTTATTTGTGCTTTATTTACGTTGATTTTTAACTTCAAATATTGTTCAGCACAAAGCATATTTGATCGTTTTTCATTTAACTCAGCTATGTGCTGAACATGATCTTTTAAAAGCCCTATCATTCGTACTTGGAAAAACTACTGTACACGCTTAGTTATTTAATTTTTTTTCCGAAAGAGCCAAAGCCAAAATTTTAAAGTTTATGGTTTTCGTTCCCGATCAGGGTTCAAAGTCAATTTTTCTCAAAAATTAAAGCCTTATTTCGAGAAATAAATCTAAGGAGATGTTGAAAGAAAAAAAATCGGTAATAATTGTGCAAGTTCATAAAAACTCTAAGACTTATTCTGCTTCTACGTGTACTGTATATCTATATATCCAACGTAAACTTTTCAAAGACAAATTGTTTATACTTAGAAAATAATTATACGTTAAGTATTGTACTTAACGTAAGTAGTCAGTTATTCTACTTGCAGAAGTTGGCAGACTTTTTAGACTCGAGTCATTTTTTCTTTTAAAAACTTACTGTAGGTATAAATCTTAGGATATAGTTATAAAAGGATAGTAACTGTACGTAGGTCATTTTCAACATTTGCTTACATTTGCTGTCCGGAGGTTAAAAAGACGATTTTGAAGCATAACTTATGCTTTAAATTCAATGCGAATAATTATTTTCTGCAAGAAATACCCCCAAAAAATTCTATCACTCAAAAAATTATTGAAATTTATTTGTTTATTTTTATATAAGTCTTTAAAAATGAGAATCTAGGCAAAAACGCTTGTCCATTTCCAATTTTCGCAAGTTCAACTTTTTTTTTATATACTTAATTGTATAAAAAAGTATATACAACAAATTATTTTTATATATTGACTATTAGTATATGATATTCATAATAAATATTGACAATAGTAATTTTTTTTGACTAAGAACTGTGTCTATATATTTGTCCGGAAGTTCTTGTCAAGTCCGTTAGCCTAAGATTATTTGAGCTAAAAAAGGTATTTATTGCAGTCAAAAGATACACGCAGTCAAAAGACACGTATTCAGTTTTCTTATCAAACTAGTGACGTAACTATTTCGTACCATTTTGTTTTCCTGAGTCGAGAAGTATTGCTGTGGCGTTTCGCACTAGATTTCTTCCGGGTGCGTATTTTTATTCTTTGTCAAGTCTGTTAGCAAAGATTTTAGTATTAGTTTTTACTTTTTCTCAACTTTTACCTCAAAATATTGTTCATTATACAACTCTAGGAAAATGCATAATGTTGTTCAATTTTTAAATTCGACAACCTAGCCATAATTTGATATTTTGGTTGAATTGGTAAGTCCGTTACTGGCCAAATCCGTTACCAAATGTCAAGTCCGTTACCATACAGTTTTAGATCAATATTTTAATGATCACAAACGTCGTTTTAAGCTTCAGGAACACAAATAATTTCAATTGAAGTTGGTTCTAGGCGCTATGATATATTTTAAAAGTGAGATTTCATATCGATTTTGTATGTTAACAGACGACAATTTTCCTTGCAACTTAAAATTTTTCAACAGCATATGAATACCTAATTATGCATCAAAGTGTACAACCAATAACTTTTTCACATACCTAAAATATGTGACAAATCATCTGTTAGTGATTCTAACAGCAAATAGCAAGTTAAAAAAATTACTTAAAAATTCTGAAGTGTAAGCATATGGTGAAAATACCCACGTGTTATTACAAACTCTAAAACTGATTCCGTATTTATATGTTGTACAGTGTACATACTTTTTTATGAGAACCTGATGTCTACATGAAAAACTATTATATGTTTTACTTTTTGAAGGGAGGCAACCAAATATTATGCAACATAGTCTCGAAAACGGGGCCTAATGCAGACAGAAAAGTGTCCAAGCTTATAAAAATGTCAGCTTATTGGGAAAGTATGTGTAGCAAGTTTTTCGTTCAGGGGGTCTTTAATTTTCGTCCTACTCGGGATTCTACTGTAATATACGTAAGTCTGAAGGAAGATGTTTTAAAAGGATAATTAATTATGGGAGTTTAAAATATTTCAAAGTTTATTCTATGTTTACATCTGTACACCATTTTCAAGGCGACACTTGCTTTGTACTTAGAAAACTATAATGCATTTAATTTTTCCGAGGCTAGGTGTCCAAATTTTACTATTTCTTTTACTTACTGGAGTTGGATGGCCTTCCAGATCCGAGTCGATTTTTCTCAAATTGAGTATATCATCAATTGGAAATAGACCAGCTTCAGCCCATGCTGCGTACAAGATTGGGGCAGCATGTCCCTGAAAAAATGAGTATATTGTTAGGTAGAGTAATAACAATATATTAACTTACAGACCTGTAAATAAAATTGGAGGAAGGTGGTGCAAAGTTATGAAGATATCCTTAACAATGGTAATGATGTGAGCTCGATGATTTTTTTTTTTTTTTTGTCAAATACTGTTTTATTGTTATTTGTCTTTTGCAGTGAAAAATGAACTCTTCATAACCACTAATCACGTTCCTACAGCATGATTTATATGACTATGTTTCTGGATCAAAGCTGCGACTCCTTTATATCTGCAAATAAGTTTGACCCCGACTCTACAATTTTAACGTCAACTCTGACTCTACGGACTGCAAAAAACAGGATCCTTGTAAATCGAAAAACCTGTCGACAATTTAATTTACATGATCTGTGCTTTGTAATAATAAAGATTTTTTATTCATAAAATGCTCTTATTTTTTATATAATCTGCGATTCTAAAGAAATAAGTACATCTTAAAGTTAATCATATTTAATATAGCACCATTGCTGAAGAAACAAAAAATGTATATATATATATATATATATATATATATATATATATATATATATATATATATATAGGTAATAGGAAAAAAAGAAAGAAACAGATAAAGTGAAACTATTTTTTAGTGATGCAAAGTTTTCGAATATGAATTATTAATTTTGCTTAAAAAAATTAACAGCGGCCCACATAAATACTAGTTGTTTCTTCTCTTTTTTAGTTATCTGCCATTGTTTTCAGCAGTATACTGTAAGAAGTATGTTTACGAATTTCTAGAGAAAACGTATTTTTACGCACTCTGCTTTGCCTCCGCCTACCATCTGGAGAGCACTAACGCAAATGAATGCGCACTTTTTCATAATTTAATTATTCGCTGTGGTATAAGCGGATTAACGTAAGCCCAAGGTCAAACAATATCTGAAGCATGCTTTATTAATTACCGGAGTAAATATTGATAAAACTGATGTGGGGTAGTTGACAATACAGTTGTAGTAATTTTTTTAAATTTCCGTTTTCGCTTTTGGTTTACGATGTTATATACACAGCCGCTAGTCTCTATGGCGAATTTTGAAATGACAATGGATTCGTATTGGTGTTATGAAGAGTTAAATTCATAATGTGTTGAAATTCAAGAGCGAAATAAATCGATTTTCAGAATGATTTAATGATTTACTGCAATTGTTTAAAAAATGGTTCTTTTAAAATATGTAATTACATTTTTTGTTCTTTTGAAACAATTTGTATATAGATATTTATTTATTTATAATAACTGCATTTATCTGACTTAGATATGCTTGAGGGATAAATTTTATCATGAAAATTCTAGACACTTTCTTGTTTTAAAGTTATAGCCAGTTTCTCCTTCCATTCCTCCCCAGAAAAACACATCTATCAATCTAAGACTAGCTGATTTCATTGCGCGTTTCTTTCACTATATCGCACCCTTGCTACAAAAGTGCCACAACTCAAAAAACTACGTTTCCAGGAATTGCAAAAAACTGTTCCCGCACTGACTAGGCACATTTTAGTATTTTTGAATTTGTCAATATGAAGACCGATACATCTCAAACTATGATCGTTAGTCATTGTTCTAGTCTCTACGACGGCTGGACGACAACTCAAGATGTGGCATTTCAGTGGAAGGGGCCCTATGCATCTTGATAACAACAAAACGCCATAACTGCCCTTTGGCGGCTGATTTTTCAATGCAACTTCTGACTCTTTTGAAGATTGGTAGAGACGTGTAAACTACGTCTAATGACAGTCATAACTCAAATATTACAAATTTTGAGTTGTGGTACTTTTGTAGCGAGGGTGCGATATGTTTACGGACAGGAGTTATAAAAAATATTAAAATGCGTTTTTAAACATGCAATGTGTTAAAAATATTTTTTATTTATTTACTTTTGAAAGGATGAATCTGTCACTTGCTGGATCTCTTGGATCAGAGACTTTGTACCTCATGACATGAAAAAACAATACCGACATGATCTCACCAATCGATGAGCATGATGTGGGATGCCTGAAATAAAGGTGGAAAAAAAGTGTTGAAACTGGAGTGAAGTTATAACATCATGAATGAATATAATTAATATGCAGCTAACGCTATTACTACAAATTGTGGGTAACCCTCTAACCGAGAGTAACTTACGATTCTGAAAAGGTATGCTGCTTTCAAACTCAAATCAAAGCAAGAAGTTTGCGAAACTTTTGAAGCTTTTAATCATCTTTGAACATTTAGACGCAGAAACAACTAAGATAGCATCCTTGATTAAAAAAAAAAAAAAAAGAAATAAAATGGTTATTTTTGCACACACGAATTGCAATGATTCTTTCCTTTACGAATCCTGACAAATTTAAAGACATTTTTTTTTCATCTGGGTTCCTTAAAGTCTTAACAAGGAGAACTAATAAAAGCTTAGTTTAAGAGTAAAAGCAATTCCATTGTTAATCAAGGTCTCTTAGATCACGTTTTCCTACTAACTACATTACCAAGCAATAAATTAGATCCAATAAAAACGTCATATTCGTTTTTGTCATAGCTCTTTCATTCTGTTCATTGCATTAGTTTTATTAACATGCTTAAAATTTTGTACGAAAATGCACTAAATTTCGATTCAAGTTATGAAAAACACTTTTCACTTCCGCTATCCCGTTCCCCAGAATTGGGCAGTTAAGAAATTCATTTTCGAAACTCACCGAAACTCGCCCCGCGTTCAATCCATCTGCTCTCCCCTATTCTTAAAGTAACTAAACTAACCCAAGTGAAAAATGAGTTAAAGAAAAAAAAAGATTTTTCCGATATCTTTGAGTTACGATGTTATCTAAGAATTTTAAATTATTGTATGTATTACATTTTTCTTATAACTACCGTAGACATATTTTTTTTCCTGTTTTAATAATAAGAGTTCTTCACTTTTACATTATTAACTGTACAATATGCGTTAAAGCCATCGACGCTTAGGAGTTAGTCTACGTCTATCTTTGGGTATAATCAAAATATATATAGCACATCCAGAATGAAAGGGGCACATCTCAAAAATTGCATTTTTTTGGAAATATCTTTAAAAAGCATACCTTATTACACCTTACATGAGAAACTGACCCTTTTTTTTCTCGTGTTAACAGTAGCAGCTAAAAAGCAACTTATGCCCTTATCATTTTGTCGATTCGGCCAATTGTGAAGGGAGAATTGAGTTTGAAAGGGGCACATCTTTGATAATCAGAGTTCGTAGAGCGGAATTGGTGCAAATTATAGTTAGTACTTTTTTCTTAAACCAATTAAGAAAACCGTAATTTTGATTTTTTTCAAAATGAACGCATATCATTCGTATTTTTAGGCCTTTGCGGATTTCGTAAAATTTCAGCCATTGTAAGTAATAATGTAAATATTCCACTTAAAAGATTTTCTTGTAATTCCCAGCCCCCTCTCGTAAGCAGGGTGAAAGAACCCTTGCGTGAAATTCTGAGCATGAAAGACCTACGTGCCAAATTTGGTTAAAATCCCTCGTAATTTTGGGATTTGTATGAAAACCCCCTTCCTGGGGGGGGAGGCGTTTGCCCCCCTCTTGGGTAAAAAATCGTGCTAGACTATCGTCGAGACTATCCACCCCGATATAAATTGCACAAAACATGCATCATTTATATAAATGCAGGTTAAAGTCACGGCAAGAACTTCAAAAAAATGTAAAAAGTGCATAAGCTAATGCCCGTAATAATTGCTATTTTGAGATGTGCCCCTTTCATTCTCCACAAAAATGGAGAGTGAAAGGGGCACTTCTCATTAATTACCGACTTATTTAAAATTGATCGGGAAACGCACACCATAGTCACCTACCAGAACCTTTACTGGCCGTGGTAGCCCGATCGGTAAGGCGTCGGACTCGTGACCGGAGGGACCCGGGTTCGATCCCAGCCGATCAAAGATCCACCGTCTTGATTAATGGTGGCTGGGGGACGTTAAAAATGTCGTGGTCACAAAGTCCTCCAAGTGAAACGATACCTCTGGGGGTGCTGGGCCAAGGGTTTGCTCGACCCTTGGTTCTGGTTCAAAAAGAACAGAGCGCTCTTCAGGGTCCTATCCCGGTTAAACCACGAGTTGTGGTAGGTACGGGGGACCCTAGAGTGTGTGAAGTGTGGAGCAAACCTTTAATCAAAAAAGCAATGAAAGTTTGGCTTATAATTGTAATAGTTATTAGAGCCAGGGCAAAAATTTAAAAAAGTTCAAATTTTCAAATCGATTTTTCTC
Source organism: Uloborus plumipes (assembly GCA_038373865.1). Taxonomy (NCBI): domain Eukaryota; kingdom Metazoa; phylum Arthropoda; class Arachnida; order Araneae; family Uloboridae; genus Uloborus; species Uloborus plumipes. Next base: position 39,221 of record JAXGGA010006798.1, on the reverse strand, counting down.
AAAACAGCTATTTCATGAAGTGCCTCTTTCATTCCGGATGTGATATATCGCACTCTTGCTACAAAAGTGCCACAACTCAAAAAACTACGTTTTCCAGGAATTGCAAAAAACTGTTCCCGGGCTGACTAGGCACATTTTAGTATTTTTGAATTTGTCCATATGAAGACCGATATATCTCAAACTATGATCGTTAGTTATGTACATTACTCTACGACGGCTGGACGACAACTCAAGATGTGGCATTTCAGTGGAAGGGGTCCTATGCATCTTGATAACAACAAAACGCCATAACTGCCCTTTGGCGGCTGATTTTTCAATGCAACTTCTGGCTCTTTTGAAGATTGGTAGAGACGTGTAAACTACGTTTAATGACGGTCATAACTCAAAAATTACAGTTTTTGAGTTGTGGCACTTTTGTAGCAAGGGTGCGATATGTAGATAGAAAAGCAAAGTCCTACTGCAAAACACAACAAAATATCTATGACTTTAATTTACTTACGATGTATTTTATTATCCAATGGAAACTGACCACAGGCCAGTCATTTAGAGTGTTAGGTGTGCGTGGTTTCTTGTTTTTCTATATAATATGTATTGATTATATACTCTTTAAACACCCCCCCTCTGGAGAAATTTGAAATAACTTGCGACGGGAGTAGTATTACACCACAGAGTTTCACTATTATTATTATTTTCTTTTGACCAGGTTTTGTATATCTCGCTAAGAAAACATTAAAATTAAATTTATATCTAGTCATTTGATTTAATCTTATTTTTGCAAACACAATAGTTGATATTACATTACAACGGCTGAAATATAAATATTTGAGACTACAGGTCTGGTACTACACCATGGAGTATTTTTTTTAAAGAGATTTAAAAGATATCGGTAATCAAACATTAAAACTCAATTTTTGATTGAGTCATCCGATTTAATCTTTTTTTGCGAGAGCATTGATTGATACTACATTGCGACGGCTGAACTTTTAAAATACACATACATGAGTACGGTATACGCCCAAAATGTCGCGGCCGAAATGTCGCGGGCCAAAATGTCGCGGCCAAAATGTCGCCGAGCCAAAATGTCGCGGGCTAAAATGTCGCGGGCAAAAATGTCGCCGGTCCAAAATGTCGCCGAGCCAAAATGTCGCGGGCTAAAATGTCGCGGGCCAAAATGTCGCCGGTCCAAAATGTCGCCGAGCCAAAATGTCGCGGGCTAAAATGTCGCGGGCCAAAATGTCGCCGGTCCAAAATGTCGCCGAGCCAAAATGTCGCGGGCTAAAATGTCGCGGGCCAAAATGTCGCCGGTCAAAAATGTCGCCGGGCCAAAATGTCGCCGGTCAAAAATGTCGCCGATCAAAAATGTCGCCGGTCTAAAATGTCGCCGGTCCAAAATGTCGATGGTCAAAAATGTCGCCGGTCTAAAATGTCGCAGGTCAAAAATGTCGCCAGTTCAAATGTCGTCAGACAAAAATGTAGAAGGTCCGATATTGATACAGTTAGTATCAAAAATTAAAATATATGAAAAGGCTTTTTTACACCGAATTAGCAAAAAATTGCTAATTGCTGTTGATGAACGTGTGCGTTAACGATAGTATGGACTAAAATTTTTGAAAATACTAAAAAAAATTTACCCTTTCGGCTTGTAACTGTTTCGAGCGCTTTCCAAGAAACAAATAGTTTTCAAACAAGCGTACGTTATTTATTTACAATAGCTTATTTCACCGTAACTCGCTATCTACCAACTTAAAAACGAATAGATTAGCAGCCCAAGCCAAGTTTAATTGATATCGAAAGGAAAATTTGTGTGTTAAAAAAGAAGTTGAAGAACAGTGAAATGAATAAGACAGATATACAATGTTTGAAACTTGGTTTCTGTTAAAATTTCTTACATGATCGAAAGCAAGTCTATATTATTTAAATAATAGAGGTCTTTTTATTTTCTTCTTCATAAAATGTGTAAAAGAAAGTATTGGATCAGTGAAAAATTGTCAATTTGGAAAAATTTACACTTTCTGACGTGTGAGGAATTCAATTTTATCGTTTATGTTGTAAGAAAATGTTGTAAGTGTGTATCTGCGTGACCCATTTTTTGGGGGCGACTCTACCACAAAACTTAGTGCGTGAATTAGAATGAAATTTGGTACATACATGTACCAACCAATATGTGATTCAGTGCTGATTGGTTTTTGCCGCCAGTTCTTCCAAGTTTTTACATGCAAGAATGTAATGGAACGTTTTCAGCATAGCGTGATTAATGTCTGAAGAAGGTTCAGACGAAATAAAATAAAAATTGGCCCATAGGAAGCCTTCAGAAGATACGCCACATCATCGAGGAAGCAGAGCAATTGAACTTTTTATTTTTCATTATTTGTGAGTGATGTATATCAAGAAGTAATGCAAGTATTCAGACAAAATTTTGTTTGTAGAATGGTCTTAAAGGGAGAGATGCTTATTCATTTCTGGCGTTAATCAGCTCAGACATGGTTCTGTACCTTCGTTACAATCAGTATTTAAATGTGGAGTTGAATATAATACCATTTTTTCTTTTGACATTTCACCTCCCCTTCCACCACTCAGTTGTTACAAAGAAAGCAATAATTCCATGAACTAATTTGATTTCAAACGTCCCCAAACAACTCTTAAAGAAAATGTTCTATAAGAAAATTGCCGGCTACGCGGTGATTAAACGGTATTCCGTTTTTGCAAAAAAAAATGCCTTTACAGCAAATTTATTTGTTTAATTTCTTTGTGTGAAAAAAAAAGAAATAATCCGAAATATAGTTTAAAAAAAACTAAAAAATACGCTTTTAGAGTAAATCAAATTCAAAAGAAGATTTTGAAAACTGTTAAATATCCGCTAAGTTTACATGCACTTATAATATGCATTTTGTGGACGATCGATGCCCAAGTCAGAACTAATGTCAAATGCACTTATTATACATCAGCATGCAATATAGTTTAGCCTTTAGTAATAATAATGGTATTAAACATATTACTTTTATACGTTTGTAAAGAACGTGAATTTTATTTTTGACTCAGAGTTACATACATACAAACGAACAAACAAAAAAACCTACTTGTGAAACTAGTAAAAGCGTATTAAAAAAGGAAGAAATTTAGCGTCCCTGGGCCCTAAGTACAGCCCTTAAAAAACTATGGCATTATTTTGGTACTGAAATAATTTAAGCTTTAGAAGAAATCAATTTAGTTACATTTTTGTTAATAACTTAAGCTAATTTTCTAAACTGCTACGTTTAAAAAAAGTTACTAAACAGGTGTATTTATCATATCGTGACAAGCTTATTAGTAAAATTGAGCTACATAATTAAGCTGCATTGAATTTGTGAATTACTGGAAACATTTAATCTGTACTATACACTTACGTCATTTTGGAACGGATATATTTTGGACCGGCGTTATTTTGGACCGGCGACATTTTTGACCGGCGACATTCTGGACCGGCGACATTTTGGACCGGCGACATTTTGGACCGGCGACATTTTAGATCGGCGACATTTTGGCCCGGCGACATTTTGGCCCGGCGACATTTTTGACCGGCGACATTCTGGCCCGGCGACATTTTTGACCGGAGACATTTTGACCATGCGACATTTTGGCCCGCGACATTTTGGGCAGGCGACATTTTGGACCGGCGACATTTTGGCCCGCGACATTTTAGCCCGCGACATTTTGGCTCGGCGACATTTTGGACCGGCGACATTTTGGCCCGCGACATTTTAGCCCGCGACATTTTGGTTCGGCGACATTTTGGACCGGCGACATTTTGGCCCGCGACATTTTAGCCCGCGACATTTTGGCTCGGCGACATATTGGACCGGCGACATTTTTGCCCGCGACATTTTAGCCCGCGACATTTTGGCTCGGCGACATTTTGGCCGCGACATTTTGGCCCGCGACATTTCGGCCGCGACATTTTGACCCCAAACCCATGAGTACAAGTACTTAACTTTTATAAAAATATTTCTTGTATTTCAAATAATTAAAAGGTGATTTATTATTTGTAGACTTTTTTTCTGTTCTTTTTTTTTCCCGTTCGGTGCTCTGAAAATTATGACTGAATTGGGTACGAAAAAATGGGTTGATGATGCGTTTAGTAGAGGCGTTTTGCAGAATTTGACATTGGCTTCATATACACTTTATCGCCTCAAAAGTAAAGAAAAGCAGTCTGTGCCCAAAGTTTGGAGTCAACAAACACTGGAATCTTGATCCGACGGTTCACCCAGATTCGAGTCGAAAGCTTCACAGTTTATTCAAATAAAACACAATGGGGAAAACAATTATATTATTTTCAAAATGAATAATTTAATATGAGCAAGGAATGGCCGAAATTTATCACAAATGCTTTTTTTTTAACTCGAATTATTTTTGTTAAATTTGTGAAAGCATACATCATTAGCTAATTTCCATAACCTGAAGCTCACAAGAAATTAAACAAATTGTCGAATCCATTACCTATACTTTAATGTCAAACGACAGCATAGTTTTACTTTGCGAAAAAATAGTGAACAATGACGCAATGCGCAAAAGGCCATTTGTTCAGTTTTCTTAATGCGCATAAGTTTTAAATTAGAGAAACAAAAAAAGTGAAGACAAAACATGAAAATATTTACAAACGATACTTATTTACCCACTTATGTCGTATAAAAAGCTCATAAACTTTCCTACTCTCGATTAATACTTTAATACTGTGCACACACTAAACTGTGAGTAGCAGGTTCTGATTACTGAATAGGCCAACTAGGACGTGGCCTAGGGCCCCCACAATGTAGGGGCCACAAATGGCTTGAATTGCTCTAATCGATGGCTAAAATTGTTTTATCCAATGCCTAAAATTGTAAGGCTTCAGTACAGGGGGCCCCAAAAAAGTGTTTGGCCTAGGGCCCCGCAATATCTTAATCGGGCCCTGGTGAGTAGCGGTTTTCTTTACAGTTCCACAGCAAAAAAAAAAAACTTTGCACGTTTTCGTGGTAATTTGATAGAGCTGAATCTTATCATATTTAATTGACTACTTACCAACGTAATGCAAAGAACATGAAACTTTTTAAGCATTGAAGTGTTGAAGGCCGAAGAAACTTTTAATACATGTAACGTAAGTAATACTGCACCTGGCCATGACAATGGATTTTTTCCTCTGCGTCTAGTATTTCACGTTGTGTTGCACTCGAGCGTTAACTTCATTGTTCTCAGTTTTCAACGTGTTCTTTTCTCGTCTGAGCTGAAACCACAATCTAAATTCATTTTTCAATGTAGCGTTCGTGAAAATGTTTCGCATCAACACGACAACGCTGTGGGATACTTTTTCCAGTAAGTTTCAATACCTACGTATTGGAGTTTTATTTTTATTAATTTTCCTCGTCTACGATAATGTCAGTTTGAATCTTCTCCCCCCTTCCCCCCCCAAAAAAAAATGTTGCATTGAATTTCATTATTGCAACCGATTTAACGTTTATTTTATGATGACGCTGAATATTTTAGTTTTAGCAAACCTAACTTGGCAGCATTGTGAAGGATACGCAGATACTGATCACAGCATTACGATGCTTCCAGGCTAGGTTTGCCTTAACAATAGATTAATGAATTTGTTTTCTATCAACTTGTTCAATTCTCAAAGTAGCGTGATACAAATAAATTATAATATAAAATGAAGATTGGAAAATGTGTAACTGAAGGTGTGAGCGTTCTTTCTTTAATAACATTTTGAAGCAATTATATGTTTTGGAATAAGCCTTTTCATCGATCTAAATCTTTGGACGGATATTATATATAGATTATTATGTATCTTTGGACGGAATAAATTATTTATTTGATCATTTATAAGTCGCTTTCGAAACGCTAACGCTAAAAAACGCTAAAAGGCATTTAATCTTGTCTAAGTCTTAGAAAATGAATACAATTTGAAAGACTAAAGGGTGTAATATTGGCCAAAATGTGCGAGTATGTTGTGAAAAATTTTATCATAAAACAGAACATGTGCAATCGTCAGATGTTTCGTTTCAAATACGATCGGCGTGTTCCGACTTTGAAATACAGCAAAAATACCCTCCGTTACCACAATAAAGGAGAAGGCATCATTAAAAAATTAAAACGTCAGCTTATTTTACTGGGCGTTTTACAGTTCAGAAACACCACTGAAAAATCTAATGTCAGAAAAAATGATTATCTCCCCAAAAACAACAGTGTTGTAAAAAAATCCCCCGCCAAGAAAACCTTAAATACTCAGCCTTAAAAAGTTATGATATTGAGTTTTCCCGCCAAGTTTGTGCCAAACTACAACTAACCTGTATGTATAGTTCTTTTAAATTGTTTTCAGTTTTGCCAGGCGGGAAGCTTTGTCTTGTGAGGTGGTTGCTTAATGAGTAAAAACTTCCCGCCTGGCAGGACTGAAAACAATTTAAAAGAACTATACATACAGGTTAGTTGTAGTTTGGCACAAACTTGGCGGGAAAACTCGATATCATAACTTTTTAAGGCTGAGTATTTAAGGTTTTCTTGGCGGGGGATTTTTTTACAACACTGTTGTTTTTGGGGAGATATCACATGTTTTTGCATTAATATTATTTCTTTGCCTGTTTTTTTTTTCTCTTCAAAATTTACTTTGCATGTTTTTTTTCCCTTCAACATTTTTCTTGGCTGTCCGACATCTGTGGTTTTCTTGGCAGCATGCATTTGGTGCAAAAGTTCAAGGATCTTCTTCAGTCTAGGATAAATTTGAAATCAATCACAATGTACCACCCGAACCGACGCAAAACAAAGCTAGTTGCTAACAATACTACGATTAAATTAAAAGTTAAAAAAAAACCCCAACTCTTACTGCCGATCTCATATTAAAATGTAAATTGAAGATCCCTTTTAAAAGCCTTGTGCAATAAAATCAATTACAAATATTTTATTTGTTAACAAATAGAAACTGGCAACAGATGAAATTATAAGTCATTGAGTTTTCTTTCCTCGTGGCCCAACAATGAAAACATAAATGCTCAGATGTTGAACAGAGCTAGTAGATAGAAATTGGACCAATTTTAAGCATTAATAACTCCGGGGTGCGATGACCCCCGGGGGTAAATTTTGGGAAAATGTCCTCAATGTCTCATCGAGAATATTCATACCAAAAATCAACACTAAAGACCCCCGGGGAGAAAAGATACGGAAAATAAAAACGAGGGGGGAGGGGTGGGGGGTCGAAAAACCCCCTATGCCGAGCTTTGGGACAAAAGAAATGTGGGTGCAAAAGCAGAGCTCAATCCGAGTTACTGTTTAGTCTGGACACCTGTCAAACAATTTTTAAAAAGTGCGAAAAATAGCGATTTTATAACATATATCACCCCTCCCCCTGAGGGTCCTGGATGTTTTGCTTTAGTATGTGCCGTCAGGGGCCGCTGGAGATTGAGTATACCAAAAATGAACTCTAAGGATCTTTATGGGGCTGAGATACAGAGGGGTGAAAACCCCGGTTTGGTTACTCGCGTAAACAGTCCTAGTCGCTCTTTTACATTTTTATTGGCGACGGAAATTTCTTGGCGGCTTGTATTTGGTTTTCTTGGCGGGGCGGGACGCTCCCGCGTCCCGTGATCTCAAGCAATCGCAGCAAGATTACTATAAGAGGCTCACCATGAATGATGTCACAGTTTTATTTCAACTATTTCACGAAAATTGACTCTAAGTTCATACTTCTCTGTAATTCCTCTTTTACCTTTGTCACTTGGCACGTTATATTACATAAATCTTTTGCTTCAACCAAAATGTGTGATGTCATACTTCTTGTTATTCTCTCCATCCCTCTTCTCACAAACTGTCACAATTTTATGAACCCCCCCCCCCTTCCCTGTTCGAAGCATACCATCATTTGCAGACTACAACTAAATACATTTAAAGAAACTAAATATCCAAAAGAAGGAAAACATAAGATGTCAAACTGTTTTAGTTGGGGCTGCTGAGTCGGAGGTAAAATAACAGACTCCGACTCATAGAATATTAGAGTTATTGGATCCGACCCCTTCACCCCAAATTTAGCGCTACCATAGTTCTACGTTCCGACGGTGATTCCAAAGCCCAAGCAGAATTGGGTTGTTTCCCATTTTTCAAAAATATTTTTTTCTGAAAGAGCACAATCGAAAACAAGGGATGAAAAACTTGTTTTTGGCTCATTTTCTTTCTTAAAAAAATAATCTTAAAAGACGCTCAGTCGTTATTTCATATTTACTGCTGACGTCACAAGTAAACAAGTTGGTACCACCACTATATAGACAAGCCGACAGTCTGGATCATATTTTTCACTTTTGCAGAGCTGGGGTTACCAAAAATGGGAGATTCAAAATGGCTGCTGCTTCTTACTATCTTCAAGTCTAAGTTTCTCCATTTGTTAAGTCATATTCGAGACCTCGCTTTGTTTTAGAAATCGGACATTTGAAAAAATCAAAAAGTAACTGTTTGGAAAATACAAGTATTTTCTAACCCTGTGTCTGTTTGTTTTTTTTTCTTCTTTTTTTTCTTTTTTGCTTATTCTATCAATATCAGTGACGAAAAATGACGAAGGAACCAACCTCTTTACAGCACCCTATTGCGGAAACAGAGGAAAAATAACAAACTATTGGAATTAAGAAAATTTCGCCTTTTGATTCCGACTCCAAATCTTTTAACCCTAAACTAATCCAACTCCGACTCGAAGACTTTTACTTCGACTCCGTAGCCATAGTTTTAATATCAATTTGAGTGCTCAAAGAGCAATAGTCTATAAATTATCTATAGTTTTCTTTGTCGAAGTAACAAAATAAACGCCTAGATTGTTCGTAACATGCATTTTCAATGCGATATCCTAATTAACGATAAGCTATCATTTGTGTCGAAATTTTAAAAGCAGTTTCGAAAATCGCTCAGAAGATAAAACATCGAGTTTTCTCTAAATTGTAATTGAAAATGTTTGCGTGCTCTATGTAATTGATAAGATGTAACTTTCAAAAATAGTCTCTCACTTTAAATAACATAATGTTAGTTTCGTCTCTTAAAAGTTTTCAACTATAAGTACACTAATAAATTGCTCATGACGAAACTCGAGAAATTTTATCATTAAATATTTTTTTAAAAAATATCTTAAGTTTCTATTCATCTAAGTTATGTTGAGGATTTCTAATTAGGTCCGTCGTTTCAAAAATTTTCAGGGGAAGAGGATCAAAGGGTTTGTTATCAATATATTTTATTGGAAATAAACACACACACATACACACACATATAAAAATGGATGGCCCAGATTTATTACAATTCTATTAGCGTGACTTGAGAAAAGATCCGATGAGCATATGCTGTACTGCTTTTCCCATTCCCCTCAAATCCAGCTTATTTGGGACACTGTTTCCGAAAAAAAAGTTCAAGCACAGTTTTTTGGTTTTTTTTATGCATCCCGATTTAGTTGTTCATCTACTTATGCTGTCACGGGCTGTTTTTGATCCGTGATGAAGCATGGAAGGCTTAAGGGACGAATTGTCCGTTTGAGTCGAATTTTCAATTCCTTCACCCTTCAGAAATATAATTTTTATCGTCCTTTTTAATTGATACGAATATCTGAATTTGCTCTCCACGTAGTAACAAACAATATACTGCCATACTAGAGCCGATTTAAAATTAGACATAGCTAGAGATAGGTTGATTAATATTGACAGATAGAGATCGATATGTAAATGAATATATCGATAGGTACAAATAAATAAATAAATAATTGAATATATATATATATATATATATATACTTTTATGTATATGATTTGATAAACATAGTAATATAAAGTGATAGAAATATATAGATTGCTGGACTAGATACGGAGATAGATTTAAACAGGTAGATAGACGCACAAATTTCTGGATATTTTAAATAAAAAATTTTAATAGTAGCTTCAAATTTATTAATCAGATGCCAAAGATGACTGGCATAAAAAAACGAATTTCGTAAAAAGAGGGAATATCAAGACTCCAAAAGAGGCTGGTCACCTATAAGTTTGTTTCTTTCGAAATGTGTTATCGACGAGAAAAATGATTGTATTCCTGCACTATTTCACCCGCGTTTTGTTTGAAATACTTTTACATTAATGTACCTTTGCCTCATAATCAGCTGTTTTTCAGAACTTATCATTAGGAACATACTACGTCGTCTGGAATTCTAAAAATACGTAATGTAAGTTTTCTTGGAAGGGAGGGGGATGCGATAAAAGGATAGATTATAATAGCTAGTACACTTTGAACTGACACGTTTTTCTAAACATCTATTTTAAATTTAAATATCATCAGAAAATTATTCATTAATTAAATTTTAATTGCTAATATCGTCGCCACCACGCTAAAATTACGAATGTGAAAAATAGCTCTTTTCAGGAGAGCCAAAACACTGCATATAATTTTTTCCCACCTGACGAGTTTGGTTTTTTTAAATTTTTAAATTTTTATAGATATCTTTAAGTGTAAAACTATTGTTCGTAGGTATCATTCTAATTTTAATTATTAGTAAAATTCGAACTTGAAAAACGAACTTGAAAAACGCGATTTTTTACATTCGTTATTTTAGCATGGTGCCGACGATATGTTGAATTGAAAAGTGTAAATGATTATAAAATTTTGTCGCTGTCACACACAAATAATAATAATAATAATAATAATAATAATAATAATAATAATAATAAATAGAAATAATAATAATAATAATAATAATAATAATAATAATAATAATAATAATAATAATAATAATAATAAAATAATAATAAATTGAAATAATAATAATAATAATAAATAGAAGTAATAATAATAATAATAATAATAAATAATAGTAATAGTTTAGTACCAAAAGTTGATAATTCGCTGTTTTCCAGAGCCGTTTAATGATCAGTTCTTTAACAGAAGGAGAATTTCATAAATCAAAATGGAATCACCAGGCATAGCTTTCAACTGATAGGTCATCGACTCAAGCAATTTCAAAGGAAAATACTTAGCTAAATAGAGGATCACTAGTAAGAGGAGCTCAATTGAAAAGAAGTCATTTATCAAAAGGCAGTGATCATTCAAAAGGAAATTATCTCAATAAAGAGAGTGCTTGCATCGATTTCTATTACGAAATAATCCTCAATACAATGAGCTTCACTAATTCTTTGACAGCTATTGCGAGTTATAAAAATGAATATTAGTTTCATTTTCAAACTAGTTCAGATTTCGAGTGGTTTTTTTAAGTTGCAATATAAGTTACAGTGCTCAAAGCATAGCCTTTCAGGGTAAATGAGAGTCACACTTTCTAGATTTTAAACTGCTTCGTACATATTTTGATAGTTATCAGTATAAAATAGAGAAAACGATCGTAAATTATTGTAAAGTTATCCAAATGTAGGAAATAATAACTGAAAAACCCATTTCAGATGAATTCTATTAGCTTGGTACAAAGCTTTCCTGCCATTTAGCGTAACTTTATGTTAAGCCTCATCTGTACAAGTTATGACAGACGGAGAAAAATTTTGCTCTTTCTTTTAGTTCTAATTTCTCAAATGCTCAAGTATGTTTTCACTGAAAAAAATCATGAACAGCACTTTTCGAAATTTTTAGTTAATATATTTGTTAATATTATACGAAGAAGAGACCCAGCTAAGAACACTCTCGATCATATCTCCTTTAGAACAAACGAAAATTTTGGTCGACCAAGTTTTCAGATTACTTAGCACAAAATCGTCTGCAAAGGACATTAACATTTATTAAACTAATGTGCTAAATTGCGATTAATGAATACATACTGGGCAAATAAGTAAAGCACAATATTGAAATGAATATTTCATGAAGTTTTACACTCACATTTATTTTAATGTTGAATAAACATGCAGTCAATGACAAACAACTTAACCTACAAATTTGAATTACCAGTTCTCATCTGATTCTAAGCATCTTGTGAAGTTTTAGATGTCTCACTGGAAATAAATCCATATGTTTGCAAGAAGCAATAAATGGTTCATTGGAAGTAAAAATATTAGGCTTGTAAAATGTTTTATAACATAGGTAAAATAAAGTCATAAGTTTCTTATGATCATAATAATGATTCTTAAACTAATTATGATTCAAAGTTTATTTCATAAATTGTAGTCATAATTTTTGTTGCAAATTTACTTGATAAAAGATTTCCTTAACTTAAACGGGGTTTTTGCTGCAAACTATTTCATGATACGCACAAGCAAAGTTAAAAAACACAATCTCTTAAATATGTAAAATATCTCGTAGTAACACACAACAGCACATCCATTCTGTTTCATAACAAATTAATCCCACTTAAGCGAAAAATGAAAATGTTTAGTAAAGTATTTTTAACTCTTCCAGCCCTTATTACCAAGTGCAAGAGAAAAAATAAAGCAAATAGTGTGGAACGTCAATAATCCGGACTAATTGGAGCTGAAGTCATTTCAAAGTAATTAATCATTTGGATAACGAAGCAGAATGTTAAATCTCATAATTGATTGAAAAATGGGAACAAAATGCATACAAATATGTTTTCCAAAATGCTTGCTGAAACCTATTTCTACGGACGTTAACCCCTCTTAGGCATTCATGCGGCCTTACTAAAAATAAATAGTCCACTGCCCTTTGCAAGTTTTCTATGCAAAATTCTAAAAAATGTTCACACTAACAGCAAAATTTCTTGTATTGCATCAGATAAATAAATAGCTACTAAAATAAATAAATAAATGAGCCTACGTATTGAATTGGAGTAGACCCCCATTTTACTGGGGGTTCAGTTTCCTCAAAATGCGTGCTTAAATAAAAACTACGTAAACTAAGACTTATTAATAGTATTAAAATAGAGAGAGGAGGTTAGGTTCCAGAGATAAAGAAAATACCTTTTTCCAGTGGTAGTTAAATATACATTAATTTTAACGAGTAATTATTTCGATACATATGTACAACGTGCATCACGAAAACATGCATTTTGTGTTCATGAAAATGAGCTGGTTATGATAATCTTTAGTAGTTATTAATTATTTTCTCTGTTATTCTTAGTAGTACACTAACGCATCTATGATCACTCGCGTTACTTCCGGGAAGGGATCTTCCTCCACTAAGAAATCAGAAATGATTTTTTTTCGCTGGTCTATCATCGACGTTGATAACATCGTTGGTTTTCGCCCCTTCGTTACTTCTAAAAACTTTTCTTCCAGTGAGATCTGGATCCAGTCTCAAAAAAATGTCTCCTGTAGTCCAAGTTCGCTTATTAACGAGGAAAAAATGCAATTCAGATTTTTTTTTTTGGATTTTAAGGTAGGGGAAAATTTTGTGCTTTTACAGTGCCACATCCGCGTAAACTTAAAAACTCATCAGTGTGAAACAAAATAAAGGAGATCAAACAAAATTTGATTGTACGATTGTAGATCAAATCGTAAACAAAATTTGATTGTACGATTGTAGATCAAATCGTACAATCAAATCCGCGTAAAATAAACCGACGTAGAATGAGAGTCAACGTATGTCAAATAAATGTGCATTTAAAAATATTATAAGCACTTCCTACTGATAGCTAAAAATATTTTACTAAAGGAGAAGCTTGCAAACTCTCGTTTATTAAAATAGTATATGTTTAAGAGAGGAAATTCCCCGATTGAATAACATAAAGAGTGTAAAAGAATATAAAAGTTTTTACTTATGAAATTAAGGAAAACTTAAAAGCCTCAAATAGAATAGGGATTTGAAAGTAACTTCATTTAACAGCAATGAATGAGTAAAAGTGAAGTGTGGAAAACAGAATTAGAGGATACAATTAAAGTAAAATGTGTAAAGTAAAAATTGTTTCGTTGTTTCTGAAACCACTCGGGAACCCGAGTCTGAGTAGACATATCTACACGATTTAAGGCAATAAGTACGACTTCCGTTTGTACGAGTACCATTTTAAGGTGGAAGTCCGATTTAGCTCAGACCACTCTGTTATTTTGATCCAGACGAAGGGCCGAGCAAACCCCTGGTCTAGTACCCAAAGAGGTATCGTTTCACTTGGAGGACTTTGTGACCACGACCCTTATTTTAGGTTGCCCAGGCGCCATTAGTAACGACGTTGGATCTTTGGTGGGATAAGATCGAACCCGGGACGCTCCGGTTACGAGTCCGATCGGGCTACCACGGTCAAAAGTAAAATTAAATACTATCAGTATTGAGTGTGAAAAGTAAATTTAGAAAGTAGAAACAAAGGTTTTTTCCTATGATTAGTAAATTAAATAAAAATTAAGTACCATAAATATAATAAGAGAATTGAAAAAAAAAAAAAAAAAGAATTTTCGTGTTTTCTAAAAATGTCCGAAAAATTAGTAACGAGTTTCATACATTGCTTATGCGCAATTGAGTAGTTTTTCCACAAGTGCTATTTAAAAGCTTAATAATATTATCAGTGTTGTAGTGCTAATGTTTTCTTACCATAATACAAGGATAGAGGTTAAAAAAAAAAAAAAAAAAAAAAGAAACATCATGGTTGTCGTGTTTTTTTCATCAACCAATATGAGAGGAGAGAGGGGGTGGATTCTGGAATCACCAGAAAAAGGATTGAATACTATACAATGTTAACTTTGTAGTAAAACTATTATACGTTAACATTACTTTTAAAATTAATGCTTTAAAAAAAATACGCATAATTTATTGGTTACTAAACGAAATTAAGCTAAAAAATAATACTGAGTAGACTTGATGCTTTCGACATGCACTAATTTAGGTTCACACAATTTGATATTTATGGTTTGAAAAATGTCTATTTTAGGAAGGATTCAGATTTGAAAAGAACTAAATTAGTTTCGGTGAGACATTCGGATTTTCAGATGAAATAAACAGCAAGTAGACCCTGAAATGATATTCAAAACGATGTTTTGTTTAATAAAATGGTACCAGAAACCGTAACGTCGTACCCACGAGAACCGGCCCCACTGCGCCATTTATTATCGACACTCAAAATTCAACAAACAGAGAGTTATAAAGTCCAGATGAAGAAGTGTTGCTTAAGAAACACTATTTAAGACATTTTGCATAAATCATTTTTATTTATTGTTATTTTGATCTTCATCATGTCACATTTTTGTGCCCATTGGTACAATATTGGCCAAAGGCACGTGGGTAGAGCTATCACTGAAAACTGTGGTTGATGTCTGTGACGGAAAAAAAAACTCTCGGGCACACGGCGAGGGTAGTTTTGAGAGTCAACTTCTTAAAGCTCTTGGTTTTAACACATGCTGCCAATATATGACAGTTTAAATCCATTTCAGGACCTCCTTTGACCCCTTAAACCCTTATTTAAACCCTTATGAAGGTACATTTGAGGAATGTCCACGCTTATGCCTGGCACGAAGTTGAAAATCGTATCAATTTTCTCAGAACTATGAAAGGTTGCACCCATAATAATATATGAACGTTAAAATAAAAATGAGATAAGGGTCAATTTTTTTAAAAAATGTAAAAAGGTGAAACTTCTTGTTTTAGTGAATTTTCTTATTAGTGAAATATTTTAAAACCCCTTGCATTTTAATTTAAATACTAGCTTATTACCAGGCATTACCCGGGTAACATCTAATTTTTCTGCATCATACAATATTTGTGTCAATGTTCCAAGGTAATTAGAACATGAATTATAATTGCTTTTAACTTATTTCATGCTAAAAGGAAATAGGTGAGCCTTAAATTGATAATTCATTGTTAATTGTAATCTTTGTTGGAAAATACTCATAGTTAAATGTGTTGAATTTTATCAATTTATATGCTTGAAGGCTCCATTACTCTACATGTACTACTCTATTTATTCAAAATTGAAAGAAAATGGTCATTTTGAGGCAAAAAATTTGAATTTTGAGCTTTTTGGATTTTTTTAAAATTTCAAAACCTTGACTATGTGAATTCTATTGGATAATTTGGAACTGCTTACTTCAAAAAGAATAAAATTAAAAGTACGCTTTAGCTGTTAAATAACAAATGAAATCTAAACTCAATATTTTGGAGGAAGGTTCCTTGATGCACTGTGCCAAGTTTGATGAAAATCTGACGAAAACTGGATTTGTATAAGGAAAAAACATACAAATATACACATGCATTCATTTTTATATATATAGATGAATTGAAAAAAGTACCAAATGAACTCACCCGCTCCCTGCAGCATTCGTTGACCTTATGCTGTGAATCCTCAGTCGAGTAGCCATGGCCTCCAGAGCAGAAATTTCAGAAAGACCGATCTTTCCGAATTTGCTCTGAGAGGAGCAATGAGAGCCCATTTTTAATTAGCTCTGACAATACAGAAAATACAAATGTTTACATGCGGCGCCGAATTCACGCGTTCCGAAAAGAGTGTGAATTCGAAACTTAAAGAGATTTTCCCTTCTCGGAAGATATGGTTAACGAACTTTGTGTTTGACAGAACGGTTGAAAAGGAACAAACGCGTATCGAATCCGTTGAAAGTAGGTAAAGGAAAGTTTTGAACCAAAAAAGAAATATTTTGCATGGGAAAAGGGGCTGTATGTAAGTTCGGATTGCTGTAACTCCGGAAACTCGAGAGTAGTGCTGTGATTTAAAAAATGAAGTTCGTAGAACCAAAGTGGTGTGGGTGCCAAAAAAAAAAAAAATAGAGGCAACTAATAGTGTTCTTCTGGTAAGTTGATCTCCGACTTTGACAATGCGTACTTTTTTTCGATTAATAGGAAGCAGGGCCGTAACCAGACTTTTATTTCGGGGAGGGTTTTATAAAAGCATTTCGCTTGAAATCTGTATGATTAGTAAAATTTGTTGCAACAGATGCTTGAAGGCATTGACATAACATGTTTAAAAAGTTTTAAAATTAAAAAAAAAATGTATCTTTGAATGAAAGGAAAAGATCTGTTCTGTACTCTGCTTAACTTCGCCCTTGTTAAATATTCTATGCCTTTTAATCACTCAAAAGGAAGGGAGACGTTTACTCGTATACGCTCATTCGAAGTAATACTTCTGAAATTTCAGTTTTATAATTTATAAAAAGTGTTGAATACCAGAGTTTGAAACTTTCAAATTCAAAGAATTTTGGTACATTTTCAGTGGCATTCAAAATTTGCGAATAAAACACTTAATTTGTACAATTATTCAATAATGATAATTTTATTTTTAAAATGAAATTGAAAAATTAATAAGAAAATTTAAACTAAAACAGTAATAATAATGTTTTCAGCAAAAAAAAAAATTATATGAAAGTATATGAAAAGTATCGTTTTGAATAGTTTTGAAAATTTTCAGAGGAGGTTTGAACCATAAAAACGCACCCCTTAAATACGGCCCTGATAGGAATGATAATTCGTGATAAATGAAGTTGGATTACTTTCATTCGTTTTGCAAAAGTAAAACTTAAATCTGTGAAAATTACCCTTTTGTATTATCCGAGAAAGAGGTAAACATTTTCAATGTCGGAGGTCAACTTACCAGAGGAACGCTATAATACAAACGGTAAGTAATACTCTCGTCCGTTT
Source organism: Uloborus plumipes (assembly GCA_038373865.1). Taxonomy (NCBI): domain Eukaryota; kingdom Metazoa; phylum Arthropoda; class Arachnida; order Araneae; family Uloboridae; genus Uloborus; species Uloborus plumipes. Next base: position 21,741 of record JAXGGA010006798.1, on the reverse strand, counting down.
TGGGCCAATATATTGTACTAGTAGCTCTGGTAGGCGTTAATATATAGTATGATTCGGAACGAAAAAATAAAAGCCTATTATGGTTTGTACTTTGCACACGTTTTACGCAAAACTTACATATCTTCTAATCTACTAACGCATCTTTGCTTCACACTTCCACAAATGTAGTTTTAACTAATACGCAGCTAAAAAAGAACGGCATTACTTCAAACATTTGACATCATTTCATTAGAAGGTTTAGCCACAAGTAATATAAAAACTTATAATTGCAGAAATGATAAATTAAAATATGATATCCAATTAATTTGCGCACAAAAATATGTTAAAAAGAAAAGGACAGTAATCTCCAAAGAATTTTATTCGAAAAATGTGAGAATCTGTTAAATAAAATTGTAAATACATAAGCTTCGTTCAAGAGGCTCCAGGTTCAAATATTTGGTCTTTCAAACATTTTCTAACTCAGTGGAAACCCTTTCTCACATTGCGGGAAGAAAAACAATTAAAAATGACATTTTAAGTGACATATATATGTTAAGAGAACTTTTATATAAAGACAATTAAAGAAATGTTTTATGCTTTATGGCGCGAGTGTAGTTTTGGCCGAAGCACCGAAAACTGAAGCTTCAGTCAACTTATAGAGGAAGCTTCGGCTGGTGCATATATTGAAGTTTTATGATTCAATGCGTAATAAATGCATACAGTATTATGCATTTATTACGCAGTATTATGCAGTACAGTATTATGCATTTATTACGCAGTATTATGCAGTACAGTATTATGCATTTATTATACTATATTCCACATGATTTAATATTCTTAGTGTTACAATACATTTTTAGCTTGTCTCATTTTAAAATTAATTTAACTTATTAAAGTATTAATTTTTGTTTTGTACTGGTTGTACCAGAAAAGAAGACATTTCTTTTTTTCCTGTAAATAAGTAATTTGAAGCATTATTTGAAATATGAAAAGCATGTCCTATAGCTAAGTTGATATTTATAATAAAACTAAGATATATTATCAAATATTAAATCATAGAATAATTTAACTAGAAAATAGCTGCTAGTTAAATTATACCTTAATACTGTAATAGATATAGATTTTTTGAAGTTAATTTGCATTTGTTAGAGTCATGTACAGTACATGCATTCTTACGTATTTACCATTCAGTATTTATATTTTAAATCAAATATTTAATGTACTTAATTTGGAACTGTTTACTTCAAAAAGAATAAAATTAAAAATACGCTTTAACTTTTAAGTAACAAATGAAATATAAACTTAATATTTTGCATCAAAAGAGGATGTGCAAGGAAAGAAAACTTTCGTATTTTGCTTGATAGATTTTACCGAAATGTAAAATATAGACATCGGGAAAAGAAACATCGAACACGAAACGACGTTGATTAAAAACATCGACTGTAAAATGCATGGTAAGTATGAAAACATTTTCTAATGAGATAAATACCGTAACTACTGAGATTAACGATGTTACTTTTCGCATAAATTTATGAAACTTTTTTTTGCATAATTATAAAACATCAACATAAAATTAATGTAAAAAAATTACAACGGCTAAAGCAATTTAGCGATGCTCAAAAAACATCGAGCGCAAAATATTGATACTAATCATAGGGAAATTCTCCCAATTAGATTAGTACTGCAACTACTGATCAACGATGTATATGTTTTAATAAGTACAAATATTAAGGCTCGACCGATGCATCGGCCAGGCCGATGCATTGGCGCCGATGGTTGAAATTTTTTCCATCGGCCATCGGCATCGGCCGCCGATGCTAAAATGGAAAAAACATCGGCCCATCGGCCTCAAAAATATCTAAATGCCGATGCAAGGCCGATGGTTTTTTTTTTTTTTTTTTTAAGTTTTCTTAAGAGGGAATTCTATTTTCTCTATTTTTTACTTCACAATTAAAAGTATATTCAGCATGTGGCTTGAAATCGGGCAGCAAACGGGACTAACACAGTTCTGGGTTTTGGAATTTTCCGAATCGGGCAGATACCGAAATTTTCACAACGCAGACATTTTCCGAGTAATCGGTTTGATGCGAATTTTAAGAATTACAGTAAAACCTCCGAATAACGGAACCGGAAGTTTTGTCCGTTATTGGGAGGTGTCCGCTTTAGAGAGGATTATGCTGTTTCAGATTTTACCTATTAGTTTAATGCAGAATTATAATATTGAATATAATATGTGCCAACGGCATCTTGCACTACGATACATATAATTTGTATTATTTACTATATCTCGCTTGAACTCTTATCATTTTACCTTTGCACTTTTAAATGCTAGCGTGCCTTTTCATTGCAATTCTTTAACTCCCCCCCCCCCCCAATCTCTTTTAACGTATCTTTCTATTAGAAGCATAGTTCGCCTGCCTATGCATTTTTCTCCACTGTTCTATGATAATCTATCAGATATTTTCATTAAAATATTACAATTGTAAATATGTCGACGGCCTCTATAACTTACTATCATTTTGTCATTACTCAAGTCTCTTTAATTTAAACTATATCAGGGGTGGGATTCGATGGATACAATTTCGGAGCAGCTAAAATTCTGTTTTTGGAGAGGAAAAATAATTATTTTGGAGCATACCGGAGGGAAAAAAAAACACTGTATTGGAGCAGGCTGAAGCAGGAAAATTATAATTTTAGCGCGACTGAAGAAAAAAAAAAAGAATGCTATTTTAATGCAAGATTCAGCAAAATAAAAAATCAAACTAGGAGCAAAAGTAGCAAAAAAAAAAAAAGGTTCAAGCTGACTTTTTTTTATTTCATGGTTATTTATTTTTCAATAAAATAAGTTATGTAAGTGTTGCAGCTTTTAACGAACATGCAAACATTTCTGTTCATACATTTTAAGTATAGCGAAATTCAAGCTATGACTTAGTATTGTGATTTATATGTTGCCTTTTTAGCCTACTTTCCCGTTAAAAAGAAAAGAAAAAAAACGAAAAAAGCATTAAAAGTGGTTTGATGTATCATAAAAGTATCACCAGGTACAAAAAAAAGTCAAACAGAAATAAAAACATTTAAAAAAATCGAAAAATTAAAATTTGGAAAGTAGGGTTTTGAGGTGGGGAATTTGTGTGTCGGTCTGATTGCCGCCTTCCCCCTAATAACTTTTGAATGAAGATTCTGATTTGAACAAACTTTTTTTTTTGTTGTTGTTGGAAAGATCTCGGCGAGTACAGCTCATTCCCATATTTGATTTTTCATTTGAACAATTTTTGGTGTAACTTTGAACCGTTCAAACAACCTGTCCCGCGACACTAACTTTTTAGTGAACATTCCAATTTGAACAAACTTTTTTCGTTCGAAAGATCTTATCAAGGATACTTCATTCCCGTATTTAAATTTCCGATTTAAACAATTTTTCGTTAAACGTTGAACCGTTCAAACAAGCTGTCAACCCTAATAACTTTTGAGTGAACAGTCCGATTTGAACAAACTCTTTTTTTGTTCGAATGATCTCGGCAAGGGTACTTCATTACCGTATTTAAATTTTCAGTTTGAGCAATTTTTTGTTCAACATTGAACCGTTCAAACAACCTTTCCCCGCCTAATAACTTTTAAGGGAACCGTCCGAATTGAAAAAACTTTTTTTGTTCGAAAGATCTCGGTGAGGACACCTCATTCCCATATTTCGCTTTTTGATTTGGACCATTTTTCTTTCAATATTGAACCGTTCAGAAAAAGACTTAACATTGCACCTACTGGGAAATTTAAGTTCAATATAGATCCTGAACTTAAAGGCGGATTTCCTTCAAACTAACTTTGTTAGAAAATGGTTCTGATAAATAATATATGTAAAGTACTTTTCTGAATAAGCTGCAATGAGGACTCTGCTTCCGGATCCTTGACTCCGACTCCGCAAACATGGCAGAAATGCAGGCTCGGAAGAAAATGACCCACTACTACCATTATAATTTTAGAGCTTTCGACTTCGACTGACGAAACTAATTTTTTAAAACCGACTCCAACACCGAATCTTCGACTCCAACTCCGTCACTATGGTAGAAATACAGGCTCGGAAAAAAGACCGAGTCCTACTATTAGAATGTGTGTGCTTTTGACTCTGACTCTACCTGTCGGCTGCGATTTATGACTCCGACTTTTCAACCCCAACTCTGAATCCTCGACTCTAACTCTGACTCAGCAAAGAGCAAACTTTGCAGAAATGTAGGATGGGAAAAAATGACCGACTCCTACTCTTGAAAGAAATAACCGTGCACGCGATTTTTTTCTTTGTTTATTCATTTGTTTTATTTATTATTATTATTTTTTGTTTTTTTGGTAGACGATTTTTTGTCTAACAAAAATTACTCATTGAAGAGAACATTTTATTATTTATTTAATCAATTATTTGATTTTTAATTATTGGCGACGGATTAAAAATGGAATTCGAGACTTTTTTTGGGAACGAGGGTTTTTTTTTTTGTTTGATAAAATGTGTTTTGATTTTTTGATTTGCTTCCTATTTTTCATTCTTTTTTTTTCAAAACAATTAATTAATTTTTCTACGGAAGAACTATACTATCTAGCGGCGTTTTGCGCGCCTGGCAGTCACGATCGCTTCCACTTGAAAAAGGGGTGATAGGATAAGGAGACGCACTTGCCGGTGCTTTCGCTTCTTACTTCCTGTTGAATGTTACTTCGCATTTCTCCCCTATTTTGAGGAAATCCAAAGAGACCTCAAGCATGCGCAGATGCGAGGAAGGTTTTACGATAAAAGATTAGACAGTAAAAGCTGCATTGTTTAAAAGATGCAACAACTTTATTTATTTATTTATTGTTTATTTTTTAAGTGCCTAGTTTATCAGATGAAATCTGCTTATTCGGTTTTTAGAAATTAGCTTTATTTGCTAAAAAGGTACGTTTGACATAATTTGTCGTCTCAGGTAATTAAAAGAATATTGATCAGACTAGGTGACCCGTGCGGAATTCCGCAAAAAAGAAAAAAAACTCTAAACTTAAAATTTAATACGACAATTTTTATCGGCTTCATTGGCACGACATCGCCATCTACTGCCGTCGTTCTGACAACTTTTCAAAGAGATCAAAGACACGTTCACTTTTACAACTACTACAAAAGTGATACCCTATATTAAAATCAAATACCCAAGGCTACTACTAATTTTCGTCAATAGCCCGCGGGATAAGCTTCAAAATCATAAATTTTCATGCAATTCGATAAAGAAATGAGCGAGTTTCGATCGGGTATAGGATTCGGCTTAGAGAAATAATATATGGAGATACTAGAATACCGATGTCGATGAACGGAAAAGTAGGCTCGTTTAGCTCTTGATAGAACTTCTTGTTTTGTTTAACTTAATGGTTTAAAAATATCTTAAAGAATTTTTCCACTCACACAGTGTAATTTGTTAACTGGTTCACTTTTTTTAATGATTAAACAACATAATGGGAAGTTCTTTTACCAAGTTTGGTGTATCTAAATCCACATATTATTGCTGAAGTCTTTTCTTTATGTTTATGTTAAACAATAGAGCAGTTGCCTATTACTAAACACAGTATCCGTTTCAAATTTTTATCTCAAACGTTTTCGTATATGTAGGTGGAACTTAATTCACGAATAAAAGAGAATATTGCGAACCGATGCGAAATTGCTTTGCAGAGATTCATGTTACAAATATCGACAATTTTAATAGAAATTTTGTCAAATACCGCCCAGCCGATACCGAATTCAGCATCTTATTTTTTTCTCCATCTTTGTTGTATCTTTCTTTCTTAGTTATAAAACACTTTGCGATTATATCACTCAGTTGTCACCAATTCATGATATTAGTATGCATTGAAATTAAAATTGATTAATCAAAAAAAGAGAAAGAAAAAGTTAAAAGCACATTTGGAACATTGGATTGCAGCTAAGAAAGTATCTGCATGACTACACCTAGTACCAATGGTACGAATGAGTTCTCAACTTAGTGCGTCTCTCTCTCTCTCATAATTTTTGTCGAGTGGTTGTAAAGTAGAAATTTAAGCCCAAAATCTGAATGACTGAAAAAGAAGTAGAATGAAATGAATATATGACCTATCAAATCTCTTATAAAACATTTATTTTTCTAATCATTTGATTTTTTTTAACCATCGGCCATCGGCATCGGCCATCGGCCGATGGAAGAGTAAAAAAATCGGCCATCGGCCATCGGCCAACTTTGAACAATCGGCCAACAATCGGCATCAGCCCATCGGCCAAAAAGTGCCATCGGTCGAGCCTTAACAAATATCCCCCCTTTTATGACACTTTTTTTGCTGGAATAAAAAAAATCGACATAAATAAACATCGACTGTAAAACATCGATGTTTTAACAAAGATATCGATGTTTCTAAATCATCGACATCGATGTCGCCCCACTACACTGTAAAAAATGAATGTTGTTTTTACAGTATAATACAGCTGATTTTATAGTATTAAACTGTAAAATTTTCCTTAATTTTGAGTAATAAACTGTAAATTGCTAATTTTACAGTAAGAAACAAAAATTGCTATGCATTTTACAGTTTTAAATTTGAACCTCGGCTGCCAGTTTTATACTGCAAAAACAACAGTTAATTTTTCGCAGTGTAGACGGAACTTCAGATTACACCCGAGCGAACTAGGTCTGATCACAGTAAAGAAAAAAAAATCAAAATTCAGAATTCATCCTGTCGAGCAAGTTAGATGAGAATGGTTTTGAACTATTTGGAGTATTTCAGAGGCTGATTAGCCACACTAATCAAAGTATTCCTGTACATTGCATACTGCTACACAAGCACTTAAATTTATTTGTCATAAAATGGGAAAAAAAATCCAGTTTGCAGTGTCAAATAATCGTCCTTATATTAACCGGGTTAATTTCTCATCGTTCTTTAATTTGCTTTTGGATTTATCTCCGAAATTCGACTGCATGCGGTTTTATGATAAGGAAGTAGCATGTGGAATAAAATTTAAAACAGTGGAGAAGTTCAAATCCTAGCGATTAATAGCTTACGTCGGTGCCAGCTGGTAAGCTTGAGCGTCGCTGTCGTTAGCATATTTATGCAGTTATCCTCCGTAACTTCTAAATAAGGTGATTGCGTAGTAGTGAACTTCAACGAAGTTGAACTCTTTTACATGTAAGGTTTAACAGGTAGATGAAACGTAATCTTTTGCAAACGCAGTGAAGAGGTAGCTCATTAATTCTATGACCTCATGCTCAAATTTGTTTTATGTCGTCAAGTAATTTATATTGTTTTCATTGCATATATTTTTGTTACTTGGTTGTTTACGATGTAAGATGATTAGCTGTTAAAGATGAGTGCTGAAGCGCATCTTTGAATCTATCTTAAGAAATTCTCTATCTAAGTTCATTTTTTTGACGAACAACTGTCTTACTTTCTTTATTACAATATTTAGTCGAAAGAAATATTAAATTATTTAAACAATTGAATTCAATCATTAATCAATCATTATTACGTATATCCTTAATTAAATGCTCATACCCTGAAGCGCAAACACACACAAATACACAAAAATTTGTGCGTATATATGCTCGTAGGAACTGCATATGATCTCTCCCGCTTGAGGGTACATTCTGATATCGTGCACCTCTGAAAAGTTCAGCTGTGACCTTGACCATGTTTCCCGCTTTTTGGGTAGTAGGAAAGGCTAACTGCAGCGAATTTGAGTTAGAATATTTTTGCAAAGTCACTACGAAAGTAACCAACTGCATTCAGTGCCAATAAAAGTTTCCAATAAACCGGAAAAGAGAAAACGTTTTCCACGTCCGAAGTCAATTTACTAGAGGAGCACTATAGCGCCACACAAAAAATATTGTGAATTTAATGAAAAATGTAAATTTGAAAAATACATTCTTTTGGGCTCAACAGGGCTCTATTCTACCATATTCCCAGAATATACATAGAAGAATATACACAGAAGACAAAACTTAATAAAAATTTTAACGGTGGTCCTAAATAATATGAAAATAATAAAAGTTAAAAATATTTATCTCCACCTTACTGCCGTTGTTCCACTAAGCAAGTAAAAACCCAAACCGTAATTTGAATGACTTTCTTTATGTTTCAGGCTCTCCAAATTGGAAATTTTAAATTATTATTGATCATTGGACAAGTTCACCATTTATATGTCACTTTGAAACAAATCAATGAACCATTACAATTTATTTGAATTATTAAGAGATGGCTTAAGTAAATTTTTTTGCAAGTTCCACTGCCCTGAAAATATTTTTTCAATGCCTAAGAAAGTGAAACTGATTGCCCATCATGCTATTTCATCTTAAAAAACAAGGAGAAAATGTTGTATGTAACAATAGCATTTCAGAAACTTGTATTGCGACGTTTGTAAATAAAAAAATACCTTTTTGCAAGATATTTCTGTGCTAAATTATATCATTAGTAAAATCCTTTCATTGAAATATTGGTGTTTTAGTGAAAATTCCACTTTCTCCGCGATAAACAGCATATTTAAGTGCTAAACATACAGGACCCTTAAATGTTGATTAATTCACCTGACCCTGTCTCCCCCCCTAATTCTATAATACCATATCACCCCCTCAAGGACGATGGTGCACCTCCCTTAAATTCTATGTACCCATCCCCTGGAAGAACCCGCATCCCCCAAATGAGATCAAGAACTCCTTTAATTCTATACATCTCTCTAAAACTTCCAATGGCACACTCTTCACCTTGCGGGCCCCTGTATATATGTATATAAACTGCTATAGAAAGATGTACGACGAAACACCGAAATAAATTTGACAAGTTTATCTTTTTCAATATCGTTTGCTATGAGTTGGCTTGCAAAGAAATTTGTTGATGACCCCTAGAAAACTATTAATCTTCAATTTGAAAACAAATTCATAACTACACTGATTTCATTCGAAGCGTGTCCGCCAGCCGTTTCGCTTGATTCTACTTAATAGCAAAGATATGACTTCTAGATTAGTGTTATTTAAAAAAAGGAAGACACAGTTATTACATGAATGCTATTTTTAGTTCATCTTTACAGGCCGCATGCAGATCGGAACACGAGATAAATTCGTTCTATTATTTTTTTGAACACAAAAGTATCGATACGGAAGAAAAAAAAAAAGTCGTGCACTTTATGTCTGAATCTGCTGGAATATACATACAGGAAGTCAGAAAATGGAGTACATGTCAAAAGAAAAGTCCATAACATGATTTATTGGTCGTAAAACTAGCCTTTAATATGGAAACCAGTCAAGTGAACAAGCATTTTTTTTTATTTTATTGCGCTTATTTATTTGTTGATGCTCATTTAAAATTATGTGAAACACTTTCCTCGACACACTGCAAAAAATGAACTGTTGTTTTTTCAGCAATATACTGGCAGTCGAAGTTCCAGCTTAAAACTTCACAGTAATAAACTGTAAAACTAGCAATTTTAGTTTCTTACTTTAAATTTATAAATTTTACAGTTTATTGCCGTAAAATTTAGCTGTGTTATACTGTAAAAACAACAGTATAATGCTGGCAGCAGAGGTTCCAGCTTAAAATTGTAAAATTCACAGTAATAAACTGTTAAATTAGCAATTTACAATTTATTACTGTAAAATTAGCAATTTTACAGTTTAGTACTATAAAAGTAGTAATTTTACAGTTCATTACTGTAAAATTAACAATTTTTTATAGTTTATTACTATAAAATTAGCTGTATTATACTGTAAAAGCAACGTTCATTTTTTACAATGCATTAATATTGTACTTTTCCACGGCGTTTAGTACCATGGATTTTAACCCTTAACTCGAGAGGTGATTTTTTATAACTTAAGAGCCATTATTTTGAAATTCGAACAAGGTGTGGCAGTGACCATTTTTGATTTTCCTCATTTTTTTATATGTCAAAGTAGGTCATGAGAAATGAACATTCTGAAGTTTGTAGCCCCCCAAAAAAATTTTGTTCGCTCGGTAAAAATTCTCAAAGTTTGATGTTATGCAGCGCTTCTTTGGTAAAACGGCTGAAAGACGCATTTCAGTGCGATGTAGTTTTTTATAGAAACGCCACCCTATGGTTATGTTTACATTTATTGATTGTACAATGTGTAGTTATGAGGACCCCATAGTTATTTGAGTTTTGGTGTGTTGCTTTCTTTAGTTAAGGGGCCGCAAAGTATGGTTTTTAGACCATTTTAGCTCGACCTTGAACTGCGTTATTTCCCCCCTAAAAGCAACCCCCTGAAATTTTTTTAACATATACTGAAAATTTATACTATAAAGAGAATATGTGGCACGAAAATTGTTTAATTTTTCATTGCTTTGAAGAGAAAAAAAACTTAGACATTTTTCAAATTTTCAAAATTTGCGGTTTTTTGATCGCATTTAACTCAAAACAGCAACTCTAGGGAAAAAAAGCTTTTATGGATTATAGAACCTACAGATGTGTAGAATAACGTAAAAAAGAAAGTTGCGTGGAGTCTCGTCTCGTTTTCAAGAAAATAATTTTTTTTTGTAGCTCATTTTAATGCTTTTTTCTCATAGTAAAATGTGTCCATCAAGTAGGTCAGATCTGCTGAAACTCTAAGTATATAGTAATGACATATTTAAATTTGTGTAGGGAAAGAGAAAAAGACTAAAAACACTTAATTTTGTCTAAATTTTTTATAATTTTTAGTTTTTTAATTGCAATTAACTCAAAAAACGTGAAATCCTGAGACTATTATTGAATGCACATATTACTAGCTTTGCAATATTGGAAAAAATAAATTCGGTGAGGTATCTTCAGATGCATTCTAGTGGGAGGTCACAGTGACCTCCCGAAAAATTTCATGATCGAATAATTTTACTGATGATTCGGCAAAGTTGGAAACGATACTGCAACATTGAACTTTTCTATTTATTTATTTTTTACATGTTATGATTTTTTTTTTCTTATATGATACCTGCATATGTGTAAAACGACGTACAAAATAAAGCGGCCAGGGGTCTCTTCTAGTTTTACAGAAAAAAATGTAGCAGATTTTAATACGTTGTCCCGTAGTAAAATGTGTCCAGTATGTAGGTCAGATCTGCTAAAACTTAAAATATATGATAATAATTTATGTATCTGTGTATGGTAATGTTTGAGTGAAAAGTAACAGTGAAAAAGAATCACAGCATTTATTTGTGTGAATTTTTAGAACTTTTAGCTTCTTATTGCAAATATATCAAAAAACGATAAATCGTTACTGAGGGTATTATTGAATTTACATGTTACTAGCTGGCAATGACTAGAAATATTCGAAAAAGTAAATACTGTGAGGTATTTTTAGAGGCTCCCCAATGGGAAGTCAAAGGAGGTCCCTGTGACCTCCAGAAAAATTTCATATTCGGAAAATTTTTCTGAAGATTCAGCAACTTTAGAAACAATACTGCAACATAGAAATTTTCTATTTATTTATTTACTTTTTACATGTGGGCTTGATCGGATTTTATCATTCGGAAAAATTGGAAAATTCCTCTGGCAAATTAAGAACATCTTCTTGAGAAGTATAAGATACTCATGGGCACTGGAACTTAAATTTTATAAGAATACGATCAAGCACACGTGAGAAAAATGTGTCATTAAAAAATCTCAATGTTGCAATAGTTTTCAAATTTACCGAATACTCAGCAAAATTTTTCGATCATGAAATTTTTCGGGAAGTCACTGTGACCTCCCACTAGAATACATCTGAAGATACCTCAACGAATTTACTTTTTCCTATATTTCAAAGCTAGTAATATGTGCATTCAATAATAGTCTCAGGATTTCACGTTTTTTGAGTTAATTGCAATTAAAAAACTAAAAATTAAAAAAAATTTAGACAAAATTAAGTGTTTTTAGTCTTTTTCTCTTTCCCTATACAAATTTAAATATGTCGTTACTATATACTTAGAGTTTCAGCAGATCTGACCTACTTGATGGACACATTTTACTATGAGAAAAAAGCATTAAAATGAGCTACAAAAAAAGTTATTTTCTTGAAAACGAGACGAGACCCCACACAACTTTCTTTTTTACGTTATTCTACACATCTGTAGGTTCCATAATCCATAAAAGCTTTTTTTCCCTAGAGCTGCTGTTTTGAGTTAAATGCGATCAAAAAACCGCAAATTTTGAAAACTTGAAAAATGTCGAAGTCTTTTTCTCTTCAAAGCAATGAGATATTAAACAATTTTCGCACCACATATTCCCTTTATAGTATAAATTTTCAGTATATGTTAAAAAAATTTCAGGGGGTTGCTTTTAGGGGGGAAATAACGCAGTTCAAAGTCGAGCGAAAATGGTCTAAAAACCATACTTTGCGGCCCCTTAACTAAAGAAAGCAACACACCTCAACCCAAATAACTATGGGGTCCTCATAACTACACATTGTACAATCAATAAATGTAAACATAACCATAGGGTGGCGTTTCTGTAAAAAACTACAGCGCACTGAAATGCGTCTTTCAGACGTTTTACCAAAAAAGCGCTGCATAACATCAAACTTTGGGAATTTTTACCGAGCGAACAAAATTTTTTTGGGGGTCTACAAACTTCAGAATGTTTATTTCTCATGACCTACTTTGACATATAAAAAAATGAGGAAAATCAAAAATGGTCACTGCCAAAATTTCCCTTTTTTGTTCGATTTTCAAAATAATGGCTCTTAAGTCATCAAATGCTCCAAATTGAAATCTACGTTAGTAAAGTAGTAGTTTTAGGACGTAAGGAAGATAAAAAGTTCCAATGAAAAAGCCGTAGAAATATCTGAAATAGTATACACAAACAGATAAAAAAAACCCGAAAACATGCACTTCATCTTCAAAAAATGTATTTAGTTCTTTATTTTATTTTTATTTGTTTATTAATTTATTGCTATAACTATTAAAGATTTTAGCTTTATGAAACTATTTTGCAATAATTAAAATTGTTTTAGTTACTTTTATATAGTTATTTATTTTAAATATACGTACATATGAAACATTTTTCATTGAACATATCTCAAAATTGATAAATTGAAACCATAATGAGGATGGACGGTTCTGTGAAATTCATGCAATCAAAAGTCCATTGCTCTGTTTTGCTTTTTCCATGTAATGAAAGCAATGATACAAGTTACAATGGTCAATTAACGAAAATTCATTTAATGCACTGAAAAGACATCATTGCGACAAGGAGTAAAATATTATTAATATTCTTAGACCACTGATAAAATTAACACAAATAATACATTGATTTTCTTTTTCATTTAAGTTTGTTGTTGCTATTTACATTACATTAACATTTCTTATTATATAGCAATTTATTAAAATGGTTGAAATACTCTAAAGAGACTGATGAAAATGGTTAAAATGTTTGGTAATAATGTACAACTACTATTACACATTTTTACTATTAAAATTTAACAAGAAGTCCCATTAAATTTTGGAGGAATAATTTTAACTGGAAACAATTCAACATAAGCAAGTACTTATCGTATCAATAACACATTAAATCTTCCTCTCCTATCAAGTGATAAAATCACATGAATCTGATTGCTCAACAGCACTTGCATTGTAACTGAAGAAGCAAAAACAAAAATCGACTTATACTTTCGATATGTAAAGCAGTTGGATATCCACAGGAAAAGCTTGATTATCTGAAATATTGAATTCTACCAGACAGTAGCGTACGCAGACAAATCATTTCAGGGGTGGGGGTGGGGGGGCTGAGTCAAGACTCTTTAAGAATGAGGCTGGGGGAGGGGGGAGCACCTCATGAAATGTAGCTAAGAAAAGTAAATGTCTCGAATTTCTGCTTCAATGCCTATTTAAGTCGACAAAAATACGTCATTTGAATAAACTTTTTTGTCATTAAAATTATTGTGAAGAAAGAGTTTTGATGGACACAAAGAATGATAAATTTAAATTTAAAAAAAATTTCTTCACTGAAATAGGCGTTGCTGAAACACTTGTTCACAATATTTTGGCAAACATACGCTCCAATACGTCATTTGAATAAACTTTTTTGTCATTAAAATTATTGCGAAGAAAGAGTTTTGATGAACACAAAGAATGATAAATTTAAATTAAAAAAAAAATTTCTTCACTGAAATAGGTGTTGCTGAAACACTTGTTCACAATATTTTGGTAAACATACGCTCCAATAATGTTGATTTTAGTTTATTTTACTATTGTCCCCAATACTGTTTTTCAATTCAGTTTGATGAAATTTATTTACAGAATTAGATGTCTGAAAAAAATTAATCGACATTTTTAAAACATAGATTTGCAATAAAAATGAACAAAATGTAATAATAGGATAATCATCAACATGACGTACAATAAAATAGACATGTGTTAAATTTAAAAAAAAAAATTCTTTTAATTTTGTCCTATACTGAATTATCAGCTCCGAAAGCTTTTCTTATTTTGGGATTAAAAAAAAAAAAAGAAATGTAATTGTAAATGTAAAAAAAAAGTAATTGTTTTATTATATATTTTCTTGTACAGCTACTAATGCATGGATGATTGCTACTACGATTTATTCTCTGGATAATATACAATGAAAGTATCAACAAATACAAGTAATACGAATTAAATCAATAGCTTAAGAGAAAAGTTTGTTCATCAGTGAAATACTTAATTTTTCTACTGAAATGTTTTTCGGAAATTTTGCAATTTGATTTTTAGTCATTTGTCGTAGCTATTGATGAATAGAAGTTTTCTTAAAGTTACAGTACTTTAAGGTAATTTTAGTTCTCAACTTTGTCGTAGTTATTGACACATAGAATTTTTCTATAAGTTACAGTAATTTAAGGTAAATTTAGTTCGTAATTTTACCAATTTTTAACCGCCACACTCATATTTGAACAGGGCTATTTGCAGGTATGAAAAACTGCTAATGCATTCTGGAGTTGTCAAAAACTAAGAAATGGGTGAATATCTCCAGATAGGCCAAATAACTTCCCAAGCCTATATCTTATTATATATTATCATTGTTTTTAAAATAAATTTAACAGGCATCTGTAATATGATATTTAGAAGTTATTTTAATAGTTTTTATGATTAAGAGATCTATAAATTAATTCATATTGTAGTTCAAATTAATCATTTGTCACTTCCCCCCACACAAGATTTCAACTTTTAGAACTAATTTTTGCAATATTAGAGCATGAATGCATTATTCATTTTTAATAAGTTAATTTTATGTTCAAATAGGGACAATAATATGAGATTGCAAAAAATTATTATTAAAAATATCAATCTTAATATCAGTAATGAATGTTGTCCCCGCCTTCTTACGTCACTCCCTTACTGATCTATGAAAGTTCCTGTTAAATTTAATGTAAGTTCACTGTCACTGAAGTGTACGAGGTCTGTTTCAATAAGTTTCATTGGTTCTTGATTTAACAGACTTTCAAAACTGCATGACAGAAAATAAAATTACCTTTCGGTTATATAATATACTAGCTTAATACCCGGCGTTGCCCGGGTGCTTATTAATACAACATAGCATTCAGGGAAAAAAAGTTTGAAAGAGTTCTATTCATATGGGTATAAAATAATTTGCATCAATCTGTCTCTTAGGTACAAACTTTGAAGAAAACTAAAATATTACAAAAAGTTAAACGTTTACAGAAAAATAGTCTTATCAAAAGGTGAAAATTAAAGATAAATGTTGTCTGTGCTTTGCCGCGTCCACTGGCATGAAATATATGCACATGGAAGTGAAAAAATTGCATCAATTTCACCCGCCAAATTTAAAATATTAACTTTTCTCTATTAATTGTTCCCACCTACAAAGTAAAAATTATTATAACTCAGAAATAAATCTATTTCTCGTTCTGAAGGCTTATCTCCATTACAGACACAACTGTCGTCGCATTTCAAATTTGAAATTCAAATCCGTGGTTCTTTTTATGAAGTCCACATGAATTATGATTGTTTTTTACATATTTCAATGCTAAAAGGAAATAGGTGAGCCTTAAATTGAAAATTCATTACTTTAATCGTAATCATTGTTAGAAAATACTCATATTTAAAAATCTTAAATTTCATCAATTTGAATGCTAAAAGGCCTATCTCGATTACAATATAAATAGGCTAGATTCCTATAAAAGGGTCATTTTTTGACAAAAAATTTAAATTTGAAGTTTTTAGATTTTTTAAAATTTCAAGACCCCGCCTATGAGAATTCTAGGGCATCAAGGAACCTCTGCGTCAAGTTTGATGAAAATCTGACGCAAACTGTGGATTTGTATAGAAAACAAGTATACATACACTCATTTTATAGATATAGATATAGATTTATGTTATTTATTCTAAGAAATAACAAGAAGTTCTGTCAAGAACTAAACGAGCCTACTTTCCCGTACATCGACATCGGCATTCTCACATCTGATCATTATTCTCTTGATTATCTGAGACTGAAAATTATGTCAAACATACCTTTTTAGCACTTAGAGCTGATTTCGAAAAGCAAAATATGCCCCTCTCATCAGATGAAATAGACACGTAAAAAGTAATTAACGAATAAATAAAGTTTTGTCGCACCTTTTAAAGAGTGTAACTGTTACAGTTCCTCCGTAGAAAAAATCCTACATCGTTTTCGAAAAAAAAAAATAATAATAATAATAATAATAATAAAATAAATAAATAAATAAATAAAAGTACAAAGAGCATCAAAACACATTTTATCAAAGAAAGAAAAAAAAAAAGAAAAAAAAACTCGTCCGTTAATAAAATGTCTCGAATTTCACTTTTAATCTGTTGCCAGTTGTTAAATATAAATAAAGAATAAAATGTTCTCGTGAATGAAAAATTTTTGTTACAAAAAAAAACATCGTCTGCCAAAAAAAAAAAATAATAATAATAATAAATAAAATAAAACAAATGAATAAATAAACAAAAAATCGTCTGCACAGTCAGTAATTTTTTTTCTGAGCCTGCATTTCCGCCATGTTTGCGGAGTCGGAGTCGGAATCAGAGTCCTCACAGAAGATTACTCAGAAAAGTACGTTACAAACATTATTTATCAAAACCATTTTCTTACAAAGTTAGTTTGAAGGAAATCCGACTTTAAGTTCAGGATCAACATTCAACTTAAATTCCCCGTAGACGCTAATGTTAATTTTTTTTTCTGAACGGTTCAATATTGAACGAAAAATGGTTCAAATCAAAAAGCGAAATATGGGAATGTATGGGAAAGCCTCTCCGAGATCTTTCAAACAAAAAAAAAGTTTATTCCATTCGGACGGTTCACTCAAAAGTTATTAGGTGGGGAAAGGTTGCTTGAACGGTTCAATGTTGAACCAAAAGTGTTCAAATTGAAAATTTAAATACGGTAATAAAGTATCCTTGCCGAGATGCTTCGAACAAAAAAAAGTTTGTTTAAATCGGACTGTTCATTCAAAAGTTATTAGGGGTGACAGCTTGATTGAGCGGTTCAATGTTGAACGAAAAATTGTTCAAATCGAAAATGTAGATACGGGAATGAAGTACCCTTGAAAAGTTCTTTCCAACAAAAAAAAGTTTGTTCAAATCGGACTGTTCATTAAAAAGTTAGTATCGCGGGACCGGTTTTTTGAACGGCTCAAAGTTGAACCAAAAATTGTTCAAATCAAAAAATCAAATATGGGAATGAGCTGTACTCGCCGAGATCTTTCCAACAAAAAAAAGTTTGTCCAAATCGGAATGTTCATTCAAAAGTTATTAGGGGGGGGAGGGACAGACAGACCGACCGACCGACCGACCGACGCACAAATTCCCCATCTCAATACCCTACTTTCAAATTTTTAATTTTTCGATATTCATTTTACCTTTTTATTTTTTTTAACTTGGCGATATTTTTTGGACTTGGCGATATTTTTTTAACTTGGCGATATTTTTTGGACTTGGCGATATTTTTTAGATGCATTAAGCTACTTTTAATACTTTTTTCGTCTTTCTTTTATTTTTAACGGGAAAGTAGGCTAAAAATGGAATTTCAAAATTTAGGATTTTCTTACTTGTATTTTCCCCTCGGGTTTTTAAGATTAACCAACTCTATCTCTCTCTTCTTTCTCTAATAATGCCTCACTTCCCCTTTCCTCCTATTTCTTTCAAGTGAAAGTGTTTGAAAATTTTTTAGTTTAAAAATATGAAAAAAACATTGATTGTCTAAACCGCATACATTTTAGTGCTATTTTCTGCACTATAAAAGGTACATTTCTTTTCTACCATTGCTGTTATATTTTCCCGCTTCTTTCTTTAAGTCGAACACATTGTTTTTAAAAATGACGAGTCGAAAGAAAAACGAGGGAATTGGTTACGTAGTACATGAATAAAAATTATGCTTGGCACAACCGCAAGTTCAATGAAATAAGAGAAAAAAATGTTTATTCCTGACACGACATTCTATTTTAGAAGAGTCTTGCTTATTTCTTCCATATATTATTTATGACAACTGTCGGCTCACGTTTTATTTCGTAAAATGAACTTAGCGGACATAGTTCTTTGCTCTAGAGACGCTTGTACGTAGAGGTTTAAACTAAATACTCTTTCAAGACAGAGTACTTAAGGGTATTTCAGGTAGTTGATTCTTAGGCATTAATTGTGTGCATTTAATTGCTCAAAAAATTTACTTAGGGAAGTTCACTATACATTTATCGTATTCATATTTTTATTTATTCAACTTTCATTTTATAAAAGGATCTTTCACTAAAAATGCTACTTTGTCCCCCCACGTGACGTTCACTTATTTCATTAAAAAGTCGTAATTTTAAAAGATAACTGACAAAGTTTTTTGCCTAAGAAGTCCCACACCGGTTTGCGTTTCCTTAACCAACAAAATTTTGCTCGTTGGCCTTTAAAATCACGACTTTTTAATGAATTACGTAAGCGTCACGTGCGGAACAAGATGGTGGCTGAAATTTGTAAATCTAATTGGCGGACAAATATTGGTAAAGCTAGAGTCATGTAGTAGGACCATGTAACTGTTTTCCATAATCAGGAAAAAAAGGTACTTCATAAAATTTTTATATCTGAACTGTGTCACAAGTTTTCCAAAAAAACTGCATGTATCCCTGGCGAAAAGTAAAACTCTAATCTCTCTAAAAGATTCTCAATAAATAACTTCCGACCAAATTATTCAATTTGAAAGGCAAGTTTTTTTTAACGTGTTTCTTCATTTCTATATTTGCTATTTCTTGCTTTCAAAAACTATGTCTTCAATTGAAGAGTTCGAAAATTAAGCTCTTTTCTTAATAGGAAGAGTTTAATCCTTTATTTTACCAAACAAACAGCTTTAATGTATTGCATTAAAGATTTATCGCAAAAAAAAAGTTTTTTACTTGTATGTACAAAAACATTTCACATTGATGTCTTAAACAAAAATTGTTTTCCCATAAAATTGAAAAAAATGTAAAAACTCGTAAAAAAAACTTTTTTTTTTCATGAAGCGTAAAATATTAAGATTTAAACAAGAAGTTCTGTCAAGAACTAAACGAGCCTACTTTCCCGTACATCGACATCGGCATTCTAGCATCTAATCAATATTCTCTTGAATATCTGAAACTGAAAATTATGTCAAACATACCTTTATAGCACTTAAAGCTGATTTCTAAAAGCAAAATTTACCCCTCTCATCAGATGAAATGGACACGTAAAAAGTAAATAAACGAGTAAATAAAGTTTTGTCGCACCTTTTAAAGAATGTAACTGTTATAGTTCTTCCGTAGAAAAATTTCACAATCGTTTTCAAAAGAAAAAAAAATAAATAAAATAAAAGTACAAAGAACATCAAAACACATTTTGTCAAAGAAAGAAAAAAAACCTCGTTCGTTAATAAAATGTCTCGAATTTTATTTTTAATCCGTTGCCAGTTGTTAAATATAAGTAAAGAATAAAATGCTCTAGTGAATGAACAATTTTTGTAATCAAAAAAAAAATATCGTCTGCCAAAAAAAAAAAATAAATAAATAAAAATAATAATAATTAATTAAACAAAAAAAATGAATAAATAAACAAAAAATCGTCTGCCCAGTCAGTCATTTTTTTCTGAGCCTGCATTTCCGCCATGTTTGCGGAGTCGGAGTCGGAATCAGAGGCCTCACAGAAGATTTTTTCAGAAAAGTACTTAACATACATTTTTTATTAAAACCGTTTTCTTACAAAGTTAGTTTGAAGGAAATCCGCCTTTAAGTTCAGAATCAACATTCAATTTAAATTTCCCAGTAGGCGCTCACGTTAAAAAATTTTCTGAACGGTTCATCATTGAACGAAAAATGGTTCAAATTGAAAAGTGAAATATGGGAATGAGTCTCTCCGAGATCTTTCGAACAAAAAAAGTTTATTCAATTCAGACGGTTCACTTAAAAGTTATTAGGTGGAGAAAGGTTTAGAAATCTTGAACGGTTCAATATTGAACGAAAAAATGTTCACATTGAAAATTTAAATACGGTAATGAAGTATCCTTGCCGAGATCTTTCGAACAAAAAAAAGTTTGTTTAAATCGAACTGTTCACTCAAAAGTTATTAGGGGTGAGAGCTTGTTTGAACGGTTCAATGTTGAACGAAAAATCGTTCAAATCGAAAATGTAGATACGGAAATGAAGTATTCTTGATAAGATCTTTCGAACAAAAAAAAAAGTTTATTCAATTCGGACGGTTCACTTAAAAGTTATTAGGTGGGGAAAGGTTGCTTGAACGGTTCAATGTTGAACCAAAAATGTTCAAATTTAAAATTTAAATACGGTAATAAAGTATCCTTGCCGAGATGCTTCGAAAAAAATAAAATTGTTTAAATCGGACTGTTCACTCAAAAGTTATTAGGGGTGACAGCTTGTTTGAACGGTTCAATGTTGAACGAAAAATTGTTCAAATCGAAAATGTAGATACGGGAATGAAGTATCCTTGAAAAGATCTTTCGAACAAAAAAAAGTTTGTTCAAATCGGACTGTTCATTCAAAAGTTAGTATCGCGGGACCGGTTGTTTGAACGGCTCAAAATTGAACCAAAAATTGTTCAAATCAAAAAATCAAATATGGGAATGAGCTGTACTCGCCGAGATCTTTCCAACAAAAAAAAGTTTGTCCAAATCGGAATGTTTATTCAAAAGTTATTAGGGGGGGGGGACGAGACAGACCGACCGACCGACAGACCGACACACAAATTCCCCATCTCAATACCCTACTTTCAAATTTTTAATTTTTCGATATTCATTTTACCTCTTTATTTTTTTAACTTGGCGATATTTTTTGGACTTGGCGATATTTTTTAGATGCATTAAGCTACTTTTAATACTTTTTTCTTCTTCCTTTTATTTTTAACGGGAAAGTAGGCTAAAAACAGAAAAAGTAATACTTTTTCCACACACTTTGTATTGATAAAGAAAACCTAGCTCAACTAACGAAATTCTGCTGTTTTGAAAAAATTTTAAATTTGATGCTAAAAGGAATAATTTTTAATACAATTGATTATTGAAAAGTAAAAAGCTTCATTCTTTACTTTTGGTAACATGCTTTTTATTTTTCCATTTAGTTCCTTAAAAGTTACCCAGTTTTATTTTATGTGAATTAAACTAATTCTGTTTCTTCACATGCAGTTTTTAAATTAGAACTAATGGTTTCAAATGCCCGTTGAGACTAATGTGTTTAATATCATTTTTACTTTTGATTCTTCAGCTTTGACGTGTATCATTATTAAATTGCTCTGTTACTCTGACGTTGAAAAATTTTTTATGTTTAAGGCAACAAATTTCCAATTCTTCATAGCACAATTTTAACGAAACATAACTCG
>JAXGGA010006797.1:0-67178 GCA_038373865.1 Uloborus plumipes | reverse complement strand
AGGCCCGGGTTCAGTCGGGCAAGACGTTTCAGGATGGCCTCCGAGTTCAAGGTGTAGATGTCCCTTGTCTTGAAGGCAATCTTCACCGGCTTTGGAAGTTCGCTATATGGCCGCACGAGGAGTTCAGACTCTCCCAACATGCGACCTTTGTAGTTGCTCTGCAACCAGCTTGCAGAGTAGTCATTGGTGCAATGGATAACCAGTGCACCATTTAGTAGACTAGCAGCTGCAAACTGCGGAGCTTTCTCGTCTATGGGGAGATCGTCGATGACAGTGTCGATCTCCCGTTGAATGTTAAGGACATCTCCTGAAGAGAGTAATCTCTCAGGATATTCCTTTGGTATTATGGCCAGTTTGATGCCAGAAGTGGCCTGGCTGTAGGAAACTCTGGGCCTTTTAGCCTGAGCCACGTTAGAGGGAGAAGGGGTAGACCCTTCTGATAGGACCCTCTTTGCAGTGTGGGTGCTTTGAGGCTCCAGTCCCTTGCTCTGCTGGAACTTGATGGCCCGTTTCTGGTTCCTGCGTTCCCTGCTAACTTTCGTTCGTAATTAATTGTTTCTACAAATGTTTCGTGCAGGAAAATTTAAAAAAAAAATGCTGCATTGAAAAATTGTGTCCGACTTTTCAGATTCGTCAGCGTATGTTTGCTGAATAAGACAAAAATTAGAGAGGTCACAAAGCCCTGTGGTAAAGGTCTCTCGTGACCTCCCATCGGGGGGGGGGGGCTCGGGATAAAATTTATTTCTTTGTGATTAGTTTACAGGAAAAAAATAGCACACATTTTTTAAAATCAAAATCTTATATTGTTCAATCAAAACATCGAAAATGACAATATTATATTGTATAAATTAAAGCACATTCAAAAAATGACTGAGACATGAAAGAACCAAAATTGGGCAAAAAAAAAAGAAGAAGAAGAAAAAAATAAGTCAAGATGAATCATCTCAGACATGAGCAAATACTTAAATTGTTTTCCGAGGTCGACCTATCATTATACATGTTTGATTACAAGTCAGGTGCGAAGAAATGCAAGTTGTGTGAAATAAAAGATAAGGGAAGGAAATTGATTTGTCACCTGCTTTTTGGACTCTTAGTATTAAAATAGGCTAAAACAAGTGCGAGATAAATGTAAGGTAATATAGAGCAAAGTGATAGTCAAAATAGCTAACCTGTTTCAAAATGAACAACATGGAAATTTGTTCTAAAACTTTTTGTGCATAAAGAAGGAACAATGCATTTTGTTTTACATTTAAATATTATTTTTCAGTCTTAGCAGTTGTTTTGTAAATTCAAAAAAAGGTGGAAAATTGTCACTTCAAAAAATCATATATGGCAAAGTGAAAAATCCAGTATTTTTGGAATGAATAAATTTGCTATTTCTTGATTGAAAGTAATTTTCATTAGACACCAATTTATATCCAATTATTACACTTAAGACACCCCACCCTTCTGATTGGTACGCTCAAATTTCAATGATGACCCCAAAAATCAAGAAGCTGGTTCCGTTCTTGTGTGTGAGCGATACAATTGTAATTTTTAATAATTTAAGGGGCAAGTGTATAAAGGTGTTAAGTGATTTTTTAAAATTTCTAGAAAAAGCTTTCGAAAAAAATGTTGTTATTTTTTAATGGATTTTTCTCAACAGGTAATATTTAAACGGGGTTAAATTCTCAGTTACCAACCCTTTCTGTGACTAAGGGGACATGATACTGATGAACTTATTACCATCATCCATGGTAAAAAGTTAGTTTCAAAATTTGTCACATATAATGTTTACCTACTTGCCCTTTCAATTTGTATGCAATTAATAACAATTCTAATTCTATACTTTACATTCCGCAGCTGTCTTCGGCATCTTCAACCTAGTTTTTATGCGTTTCAAAAGAGTGAAACCGGATGGCTTTTACACAAGTACAGTATTCGACAACGGTATTCCAGATGATTATATGAAGACAAGAATATTCACTGTTGGATGGCCACCCTCTATAGAATGGGCTGGTCTCTGCCTATGCCTCATAGCAAGCTTATTCTGGCTCCTGTTGGCGAAAATATTCCGGTTTTTAATATTGGCTCCATCATGATCTCGTTACTCCCCCCCCCCCCCCAAAAAAAAAAAAAAAACTACAATCAATTCAAAACTTACTTCCTCAATTGAAGATTACACTGGATCAGGGTGCAACAGAGAAGGAGGTTAACCCCCCCCCCCCCCCAGCTTTTATTTTTCAGCAATATTGCCAATCCTCAAATGGAAAAAATGAATTTGACGACCTTCTCTTCCTGAGGAAAAAATAATGGCTTGTCACAAGCAATGCTCTCTAATGAAAAAAATTGGCTGTGCTTAGTAGTCTGGCCATGTTGAGTGAGCCAAGTTTCGCCAAAACAGATTCAAGAAGAGGAAAAAGTTTTCAATGAAGCTGGCTGAAGTACTTGTGTGTGTGTGGATGTAAGAATCAAATATGATGTAAATTTAATGATTTAAGCATGGTATTTGCCTGTGGTCAAAAATAGCACATAAGATAAATAATGGTGAATGTGAATGTACTACTATGATGATTATTTTTCGCTTATACTTTTTCAGTATGCAAGTGAAATAAAATACATTACATTAAGAAAAGTTGTAATGGAACAAATTAAATAATTATCGGATTCACAAGATTGTTATCAGATCATACTGCTTGTCCATGACTTTTTAGAAAAGCAAAGGAAAATATCAAACATCCACTTAGGGAACTCAAATTATCAAAATGATAGTGATTTTCAGCAAAAAAAAAAAAAAAATGATTGAAAGGCTCTACTGTCTGCAATTTCACAAATTAAATACAGGGCTTCAGGCTGAATCAAAAAATAAAAGAAAAAATGTGTATAAAGTTTGCAGACAATCCATGACTCATAGGTATTATGCATCATAAAATAACTACAAATTACATCAATATCATACCTGAAGAATCAATATCTCATGTTAGTTTCGCGTTAAAAAATCTATACTTATAGTTAATTTTGTGTTTTAAAAACGTGTACTTTTGCATCATTATTATAACAAAAAAACTTTATTAATTTATGCACCAATCAAAGCATCCTCCTAAAAAATTTCAGGTCACAAAGGAAAATAAATCCACATGTTGCTTCACTAAATTCTGATTTTAATTCTCAATTCGACAGTTATAAATAATAATTACTGTATCTGCAAAAGGAATCTGTAATCATACAAAAATTATTATTATTTCTTACAAACTTTTAATTATGTGATTTGGATTAATTTGCATGATGCTCATTAAACATAAAAAATCGAAAATTTCACTAATTAGAAAGTGATAGATATTTAAAAGATAGCACAGTGATACATCATAGATGCAAAACAGAAAGGAAAAATTAGCTAAGAATTATGATTTGTGATGAAAGGAGAGAAAACAACCCAAAAAATCTCTAAATACCAACTTTTAACTCATTAATAAAGCTTTATTGAAGAGAAAATGTTATCTGGTGGACAAAAGTTATATTTTGCTTTTTTTCTTTGCAGGGTGCAGTGGGGAGCACACAAATACTATGGTTCTAATACCCTAATTTGGGGATGGTGAGACATAAAAACATAGCTGATTAAAACCAATTGTACTGTAATTACCTGCTGTAAAAACAAAAAAACAAAAACAAAAAAATCAGTATATTTTCAAAGAATAATCATGTACAAAGAAATTGTTTTGATCACGGTACAAAAAAAAAAAAAAAAAAAAAAATCATTATATATAAAAATATAAAAGCAAAGACCAGCAACAAGCTCTGGGCAGAGCTAGACTGGTTATCGTCGATTTATCAATCTTCAAAGCTATCTTAAAGCTATTCATTCCATTTCAAGTTACAGCTGTCTCGGATAAACTATTCTGCTCTACAAAAAGTAGTAATTTCTCTTAATTTCAAGATTAGCTTCTAACTGTAAGATATGAGTGAGGGCTAATGTACGAGAGGTTGCGTGTAAATGATTAGAAAATTTTCAATACTGGACACATAATCTTTATTATACTCAATTGTAAAATAATTAAAAAGAACTTTGGATCTTGTAGTCAAGGCTATTCAAACTTAGAGGTTTGAATACTCATAGCGGCATTGGCCCACGTTGTCGACGTAATTACTCCACTAGAAGTTTAAATGCATGACTACAAAATTATATTTCTTTAAGGTAAAAGTTTGTATTTCTATTGAAGTTTTTTTAAACTCTGAAAATGATTTTTTGTAATATTCCTTCCATAAGATATATTACTTCAGAAAAACTTTAGTAGGCATCAAAATCGAGTGAAAAAAAAAAAAAAAGCATGAAAAATGGTAAACATTCTTTGGAACAAAATATTAATTTTAAAAAATGATCAGCGAAAGTAAAACTCAAATTTCAATTTGAGCACTACAATTTGCACTTTATTTACATTGTTCGTTGAAATCATGTAATTTTATTTCATAAAAAGTAATTTTCCAAAAGTAAATGACAGAAAAAGATTTCCCATTTTCCTAATTTGAGCTTTATGAGGCCACAGGATATTTCAAAAGCAATGACAACAATCCAAATATAACCAATAGAACAAACGAGAAAAAATATTTGTTGGAAATTTATTTGAGAAAATATTGGACATATTTGGCTTTTGCAGTTAAATTACTAAAATATTTTTACAATTCACAACTGCGAGCAAATCACAAAAATAAGTACATTTTGTAATTAAGAAATAAATTATAAAGTCACAAGTCAAAAAAGGTTACAAAAATTACATCCACTTGAAAATTTAACATATAAACTAGTTAAAAGATTGAATTATAATATGCATTTTTATTTTACAGGAAAATACACATGAAATTAAATGAAATAATAATGCTCGGCAAAATCCAAATATGTGAATGGTAGACACAGCCTCAGTTAAAATATAAACACAATCGAAAAATATCTGTATTCAAATAAAAATAATTGATGAGGTGATGTAAAAATGGAACCTACACAATTCTTTAAAAAAATAAATAACGTTAAAAACCAAGAGATACTCAACAGTTCTTTCTACATAAAAAAGTTCTTGACTTTAAAAATTAATAAATAACTCATAATGATCATAAATAATATTTTAGAACCGTTTTCATGCAAATGTAGCAGAAACTTTGCTAAAAAAAACGTTCAGCTTTTCACAAGATTTTTTTTTTCTTATATTCAAAATCAAATCAGTAGCATAACTTTTTACAAGGATATGCATTCTAAAGTTATTTCTTATGCAAATTTTATTAAAAAGATTAATTTGACTATAAACTAGAAATAAGGAAGATTACTAATGGTGTATAAAACTAATGACTACAAAATAACTAAAATAAATAGTTTGCTACTGTTAATTTCACAGTATTATTTTTTAAGCATCTCATAATAATGATAATATAGCAAGAGGTCGATCCAGGTCCAAGTGGGAAAGAAGAATTATGTCCTGGGCCATTGCATGTGATAAATTTTAATTCTACAAGTACTCAGACTGACAGAAATGTTTAAGACATAGGCATAAAATGTTTCAAAACCAGCAGTGACTCTGAATTTTAAGCATTATTGGGTATTAAACATAAAGTATGTCTTAGATTTAAAAAAAAATACAAATCAATTTAGTTGGCGGAAATTTTTATTGCTATAATTTTCAATGCATTAACAGCAACTCAAATGGAAAATGTTTGATTTGACAAGTTCTGCTTTGGTAAATTTATAACAGAATTGTAGAATTTTATTTTGCTTATGAATTTTATTATTCACTTAGAATCATATAGCAAGGTATCTTAAAAGTTTACATATGTGTAAAGAAATGTATATTATTAGAAATTTTATCAAACTCTTATTCAGAAATGCAGGTAATAATTGCTTTAAATTTATTAATTTCAACATAAAAAAACTGATTCCAAGATTAAAATAAAATCTAATTTATTTTATTAATGTTTAATTTAAGCTATAAAGGAAAAGGTTAAAGTATCAATTTTTTCCTTATGCCATGAAACAATGACATAGAACAAGGACTGCTATACCAGTACGTAAATATTTATACACCCTTTTTACGATATTGTTGAGAATATATTTAAGAAAAAATACTTTCAAATGAATTGTCACTCTCAGCCATGATTTTAGCAATTAAATAATTTGTTGCATTTACTATTACATTTATCTGTCAAACTCTTATTATGTCTCCAAAACTGTATAATTTTTTTGCTTAATGGCTTGAAAAAACAAAATTACTGTTAAAATTGTTAATACTTCACACTTAAATAAAAGTGTTTGTTAACTACATTATTCACAAATGTATAAAAAGAGATAGAGTGAAATAAAAATGTAACCACTCATTTAACTTCAAATGGTTAATTTAGATGCTAGGTTTAAAAACAAAAACTGTTGTGTTGAAAACATAATTAGTTATGCCATTAAGTGTAACATACTTAAGTAAAAACACATCAAGTTTAATAATATTCTTTTGGAGAAAAACCTAATTCAGAAGCCATTTTAGTTGATCTTCAAAAGCATTAAAATAAAAGCTGAACAAATGAAGTATAGTGCAATAATCATATTCACATCTATCGTGTACTATCAACATATCACAGCTCGGAAAATGCGAAAATGCACTTGTGCAATCATTCCATGCGTTGGAAATCATCTTTGCAATAAAACTTCACAGCTTCAATAGAGTCAGTAACACACATCTTGCAAACGTTTCCATACATAACAGTTTAAAACTAAGTTCTCAATTTGAGAAAACAAGTCAAAGCTTTTCTATCCATAGGATATTTGAAGCTCTTCAAGCCCTGATTTTCCATGTTTTCCAGCTCTAAACCTTGCAATATCTTTTCTGGTAACGATTCCAACAACCTAAAAGGAGAAAAAATTAGAGATTTTAACAGACACGAGACACTAAGTTTGTTCATTAATGTTAAGAAATTTTGATGATGTCAATATTTGTTTTGAGTAAATTAATAAATAAAATAGAATCATTTTCAACTGCAATAGCAAATTGTCTATTTCATTCTTAAATAAGAAGCTCTGTCTTAATGACTATAATTCAGCAAAATAAATCACAGTGTTTTAAAAATAAAAGGGAGTGCATATTTTAAAAAGTATCCTCTAACATGTAGAAAAAAATAAAAAAATAAAATAAAAAAAAAAAAAAACAGGAAAAAAATAACTAGTAATGTAACACAATAAAATAAATAAATGAAAAGACAATGTTTAACAGATGCATAAACTGGCCATTTTTAACTTTTACTGTCAATTATAAAAATATTAAGTCAAAAAATAAAAAATAAATGTTTTGTAATCTCAGCGTTTGTATCAGTTTAATGAATGAAATATAAGTACTTCTAAATACACTACCATTTTAACAAATTAATGGAAAAACAGAATTAAAATTTAATACATTTTAAAATAAATTTTCATTTAACAATATAATTCTTTTTAATGCTGTTTTCATGAATTCACGTACACTAACCTCAAAAAAAAAAAAAAAAAAATCTGGTATGGACCCCACACTACTTCCTTTTACGTGTTAATTTCTTAGTAGTTGCCTTAAGTGTTAAAAAAAAGTGCTTGGAGTGAGCAAGGTAACAATTCAAATATTTGCTCCCCTAATCTGTCACGAAACAATGCAGAAAATATTTTACAATGGTTAATTTTCTAAATATTGCTGATTTTAATATCATTCAGTGAATTTTTTGCAAAACATCGCCAATAGCGCCAAGTTTAACCTAAATTCAAAAAAATAATTTTTTCGCCAAATTTGTCGCCAACTTGGCGATATTTCGCCAACTTGGCATCAAACACTTGGCGACCAAAAGCTTGGCGACATATCGCCAAGTGGTCGCACCAATTCATATCACTTGAGTCTGCATTGAAATTAACACTGATTTACCCCAAAAAAGGGGTAAAACACCCCCTTGGGAACATTCGAATGCAACCACAAGGGGAGGTGCTCAACTAGACCCTCCTCAGAGCCTACATACCAAGCTAGAAGTTTCTAAGGCATATAGTTTTTGAGTTATGCGAGACACATACGCACATACGTACATACAGACGTCACGAGAAAATTCGTTGTAATTAACTCGGGGGTGGTTGTAAAGGATTTTTCGGCTGCTTATATGTTGGTAGGTACATATGCACATGCTGACAGGTCGAAAAAACTACTGAACATTCATTCGGGGGTGAGCAAAATTAAAATTTAGACTCAAATTTGAGTGATTTTTTTTTCGCGATCACAATACCTCCTTTACTACGTAAAAGGAAGTAAAAAAGGAATTGCATATGCATGCACGCATTTGAATATAACAGGGGTGATTGTGAGTTCATGAAAAAATACCGGAAAGTTTTGAAGAGAAAATATGTGTGTGGGGGGGGGGGGTGCTATTTTTCAAAAAACCAAGGACTCTATTATTTAAGCACATCTAATTTTATAATTATACGTATTCAATAATAAATTGCCTTTCATAAACAAACAAGACACATTTCATACATTCGAATAGTTTCAAATAGTTTTTAGTCAAAAAAAAAATGGCATCTTAACATTTTTGTTCGATGAATATTATTAGTAACTATCGGAAAATCACCGAAAATTCGAAAAATAAAAAAAATAACCGAAGGTGGGAAGACAATAGCATAATTAAAAATATTTTATTTCCGGTATTTTCGAACATGAAAATACCAGAATCGATCATGAAAATACCGGAAATCTGGTAAAATACCGGAACACAATCACCCCTGATATAATCCGGGCTTTAAGGATCACATATGCTTGAAAATGTGTGAATGAAGTAGAAACTTACAGAATTTTTTTCATCTATGACAGGAAGATGTCTTAGTCCAAGGGCTCTAAATAATCTGAAAATGCGAGGTAAAGAGGCTCTCTGTAAAGAAAAAAAAGAAATAATATTAATTAATTAACTAGGTTGCAATTTATCTCAATTGCACAAGTATTTTTTAAAAGAATGCTTCTAAAAACTTACATGTGAAATTGTATATGCTGACGAGTTCATATAAGGTCTCAAATCAATCATAAAATTTCTCTCCTTAGGAGAAATATGAATTTGCTGAAAAAAAAAAAAACATATATATTTGTAGCAACGAAATTTCCATCACACAAATTTATATTAACTTACAAATTTGTTAAATTTATAAAATTTCTAAATTAAAAGAATTCATAGCTTTATTTTTAAATATTATTTAATTACCTCATAAAGGTTGACGTAGAATTTAATATTGCTATAAATCATTTATTGTTTCCATAAAATAAATGTCCTGCATTAATAAATCCATGTACAATGAAAGATTCAACACAACCAGTAAGTTCGTGCCCGAACCATTGTATGTTATTACCATATTAATACTAATTATGATTTATTCTGTTTCCTGTTAAAACAGTAAGGGTACACAATAGGGTGGAGCGAAAAAAATGAATTTTTGATTTTCATGAATGGGTACCTTTCATTTACTGTGAATGAGGATAAGCAACAATTCTGTAAAATATTTCACTTTTGCGACGTCATCTTTAGTCTGCGCATTTGGCCTAAAGTTTTAAAATTTTTGATTTTTTTAATATTTTTCAAATTTTTTAAAAAAATATTACAAATGATAAAACTAGTGACGGGTGGATATTAAATGGAAGAAAAAGGTTTGAAATATACAAGTAATTTTTTCAAACCATTTTAAATTATGATTTCAGTCTGCGCATTAGGCCCAAAGTTCATCAAATTTCCCAAAATGTCTGATATTTTCAACATTTTTTAACTCAGTTTTTCCTCTCAATATTCACTTGAAGTGTCTTCAAACCTGTTTTTGTTCATTTTGGTTTTACTTTGCACTCTACAACTCTTCGCTAGCTCATGTGGAACTACCCAGGACTCACCACGAGGACGTGACCGTACTTCTAGTCCTACAGGTGAGCCCTTCCTTCCAACCAATGCGAGCACGGATTTACATTTCTTAGATACGTATTTAACAGTTAAATTGTTCCTTTGTGTCGTAAATTGATCTAATATTTCTATCAGATATCCTCGTTTTTACTAAACTTTTTCTTTTCCTGTGATTACATATCAATTTTGAAGAGCTTGTGACCTATTTGACAGCTCTTTCAACTGATTGAATGGAAGTTTAAAAAGAGCGCATTCAGAAATCATATTTAAATTCTCAGTCTCCAGTAATCTTTGTAAATATTGTGTTGTTAAATTACGTATAAAAGGTGGCTTTGTAATTTCCACATCAGGACAAGAAAACATATCGATGTATTCTGGCTTTTGATTTATGTATGTAATGTATGAAAACATATTTTATCTATTTTTGGGATCTGAAGCATTCTCACTTGTTTGCTTGTTTGTTTTCTAGATTGAGTGTTGATAACACGATTTAAAACAAGTTTCTTTATATGCTCTCTCTTATAAACTAACTAGATTATTACCGGCGTTGCCCGGGTGCTTATTAATACAACATAGCTCTAAAAATACATTTGAATGAATTCTATCTACATGGGAATATAAAAACTTATTTCATGCTAAAATAAAATAGGTGAGCTTTAAATTGATAATTCATTGTTAACCGTAATCTTTGTTGGAAAATACTCCTATTTAAACGTGTTACATTTTATCAATTTGTATGCTTAAAGGCTTATCTCTATTACTCTCTTTTCAAAGGTGATAGAAAATGGCTATTTTGAGACAAAATGTTTGAATTTTGTGCTTTTTGTATTTTTTTTAAAATTTCAAAACCCCGACTATGTGAATTTTAGTGCATCAAGGAACCTCTTTCCCAATTTTGTTGAAAATCCGACGAAACTGTGGATTTGTATAAAGAACAAACATACATACATCCATTTTTATATGTATAGATATCGATAACAGCATATTTCTAGGCTGCAAAGTATACATTGTTTTGAATGGATGTGAATACAATTTTCTGCTTTTCCCGGAGAGATAAGTATAACTCTTTATAATCTCGCACAAATTTATAACTAAATTAGTAACGTATGCACTTTATCCTAAAAGAGCTAGGACACTTTTACCGCGAAAGTTATTAACTCTTTTAAAAATTATAGTCTAAAGATTATGTTTGCTGTAGTCAACCATCTGGCTTGGGAAAGGTTTGTTTCATAATTTTTTGGATATTTTCCCAGTCAAAACTATCTTGCTCATCTCATGAAGTTACTGTTGCTCAGTACTTAAATCATTTTTTTTGTCAAAATCGATCTGATCAATGACAAATTCTATAAGTTCAGTTCAAACTGAACTGATTTGAAAGTATAAATGTTGCTTAGTTTTGCCCAACACGTCCAAAAAATCACTTTGGTCACTTTGGTAGGTCCATCTAGCTTTTTCAAAAAATGTCGCAAATTAAGTTCATTCAAATGTAATTGGCAAATATCCCGTTACAGAGGTCTGTCAAGTTTTTCTTCCAGTTTCCGGATTACACCTTTGTATTTTCCTGTCTTTGTAGAGCATCTATTAAAAACAATGCAAACAATATCCTATTCAAAGAAACATTTTATTGTTCCTGATTTGTGTAAAAAATGTTGATGTGTGCTCTCATTGGTTGGAAGCAAGGGGAGCGCGGGTGGCACCCAAAGTGCGGCCACCTCCTCGTGGTGAGTCCTGGGTAGTTCCACATGAGCTAGCGAAGAGTTACAGAGTGCAAAGTAATAACAAAATGAACAAAAACAGGTTTGAAGACACTTCAAGTGAATATTGAGAGGAAAAACTGTGTTAAAAAATGTTGAAAATATCAGACATTTTGGGAAATTTGATGAACTTTGGGCCTAATGCGCAGACTGAAATCATAACTTAAAATGGTTTGAAAAAATTCCTTGTATATTTCAAAACTTTTTCTTCCATTTGATATCCACCCGTCACTAGTTTTATCATTTGTAATATTTTTTTAAAAATATTGAAAAATATTAAAAAAATCAAAAATTTCAAAACTTTAGGCCAAATGCGCAGACTAAAGATGACGTCGCAAAAGTGAAATATTTTACAGAATTGTTACTTATCCTCATTCACAGTAAATGAAAGGTACCCGTTTACGAAAATCAAAAATTCATTTTTTTCGCTCCACCCTAGTACACAATGCTTCACAAGTGTTAGTTAATATTTTCATCCAGCAAGAAGGGTGTGTCACAAACATTTATTAATATTTCTATCCAGTAAAAATGATAAGTTCAAAAAAATGAATAAGAGGGTCACATGCAGTTCACAGATTGTGGGTAGGGCCATAATGACCTATATTATATTAATGTATGTAATAGGCAAAATAAAATCTCACATACATAGCCAGTACATATTTGTAATATAGTGAAAAGGAAAATTGATTAATACCTGAATTGTTGGATGACGAGGATAAGAATCTCGAAAATCTTTTAGTCCTAGTTTTTGTTCTATCCAAACTTGCTCTGCCATTTCATTAAAAACCTATTGCAAAAGAAACATATTAGATTCAACAAGTAATGAAATTGGCAATAATCAAACCAAAATGACAGCTTTCATATACTTCAAGACTTAAAAGTTAAATAAAGATAATAACAGTAATAAAATTGAGAAATAATGCATGTAGCATTTGCTTTTATTCTATAAACATTTTCAGCTGCCAACTACAGCTACAAAGAATCTAGTTCGAAATAAATATCAAGGGGGGGGGGGGGGAGGATAGCAAATAGAAGTCCAAAAGCTTTATTGCTCCTTTCAGGGAGCAAATGTGACCCCAGGAAGAAAATTTGCAAATTTGCCATAACAAAATCTTAACGAGTACTCTATTTGATGAATTAATTTTCTGAGGAGAAATAGATTTTAGCATCTTGGTGACCTTTGCCTATGAAAGATCGCAGAGTTTCCAAAATTCACAAAGTCGCCAACCATTGATTGCAAAAAAAAAAAACAACTCTTGAAAAATGAAAATAAGTTTTTAGAAAAAAGTCTAATAAATTGATCAATTGACAACTTCAGGGGTTAGAAAACTTAGTTCAACAGAATTATTTTTCACTGAAAAAAAAAAAGAAACACACACACATAGATTACAAACAGGACACACTAGAACAATTGAACCGTTTATTTCAAAAACCAGTCAACAGACATTTTTTTCAAAATTGAGTTATTAGTGCCATGTGATTCTTTAGGAGTAAATACACATTTTAGTATAGACAAAGAAAAAAAACGGTACTTTTATAGTATGAAGACCAGTGGCGGATCCAGACTATGGATTTGGGAGGGGAACTTTTGTAGAAACTGTTTAATGGGGGGGGGGGGCTCTCTCTCGCTTTTTTCAACGCGCTTTTTAATAAAGAATTAAATGCAATACAAATTTTGTTCGTCACAAATTCTCAGATAATAATTTCAATCCCCGTTTGTTTATTGTTGAACTTTTTAATTAAGAAAAAAAATTAGCAGAAACTATGAAATATAAAGAGCAATTCAACAAAAAATAAATACAAATGTGATTAAGAAAGTTTGTGGCCACAAACTTGAAGTCTCGCACTGATCAATCAAATTTGTTTAAAAAAAGTACTAATGATAAACACTTAGTAAGCTTTATACACACTAATGTAAGAATGAAGGCTTTCACGGCTGGTGTCAATATTAGTTAAGGATTCCAGGCTGTTATGCCATGGTCTAATGGCTTTAATCCACACGTTTCAATCGCAACTTTGGCGGTCATCTTCAGTGGCTTTCAGCTAATCAACAACAAGCCACTGAAGATGACCGCCGCAGTTGCGATTGAAACGTATGGAATAAAGCCATTTAGACCACGGCACAACAGCCGGAATCCTTAACTAATATTTTGTACACATTTTTTTATTTTAATCCAATGTGGACTGTAACTTTATTTTACTCTTTGCCAGCCTAAGCGATCAGCATGATTTCAGCAGTATTTACAAATTCAGTTGTATTTACAAATTCAGTTGTATTTACAAATCTAGGACATGAATACGGGAACTTGATGTGAATTAAGAAATTAATGCACTATTATAAGTTTATTACATTTATTATCTGTTAATTAGTATATTTATTTGAGCTTAAAGGTTACCCAATGAGCCTTTAAATTCAAATTAATGTTTGTATGAATAAAAAAAAAAAAAAAAATGTTTTCAGTGACTTTGAGCGAAAAATAAAGGATGATTATTCGAACGATATTGTTGCAGACCTTCAATAAATAAATGTTTTCGTTCATCAACATTTTTTTAAAATTATGTTTTAAATAAGTTGTTCATTTCGAAACATTGTTAAATTTGTAGTTATCATCGTCATTCTTCGTTCTGTTAATCTCGGAACAACTTGCCCCCACGTCAGGGTAAGTTGTTCCTTTTCGGGTTTATTTACCATAGAATTAATTATTAAAAAACCTTACGAAATAAAACTCAAAAAAAAAAAAACAGCTTTTGTATCAAAGGGACAAAGAAAAACCTTGGAATTTTAATTTTAGAATCTTGTTTTCCGAACAAATTTTAAGCATGAGTAAAACACGGAACTTTTGGCCCCGCTCTCCCCTGCTTACATTTATTTTTTCTATAAGTATTTAATGTAGAACAAATTGAATGAAAGAACTAAGACTTACCATGAAGAAAAGAAGATAGCTGCAGAACAGAACAGTTCTCATCAGCAAAAAAAAAAAAATCTTGAAAATAAAACGTAGCTATCACAAATAAATCTGTTAGGGCCATGCTCCACATCGACGTAAAGCAGAAAAATTAGGCAGAAGCGTAAAATTTATTCAATGGTGTTCCTATGGAAAGTACCCGGATTTTCGGTTTCTGCCTTCAGTTTCGGTCGCGTTTTACGCTGATGTGGAGCATGGCCCTTATAGTTGTGGTGGTATTGTGCAGCACAGAATAAGCGCACTAAACACGAAACACAGGGTTACCAACTCTTAAAAAAGCCCCCCCCCCCCTAAACTCAACTCAAAAACCCTTAAATGCGATTGGATAATAATGACGTCATAAATCAAAAACTTTGGTTGCCACTTAAAATTTTTGGTAGCCAAATCTCAAATATGAAAACAAAAGGAATCTGAAAAACGAAATTATTTTTCTTTTCTCTGTTCTGAAAATTTTTATGCACCTTGGCGTTTTGGAGGGGGAACGTTCCCCCAGTTCCCCCCCTGTGGATCCGCGCCTGATGAAGACAACTAGCAAAATTTTGGCTTTAGTGCAAAAACCAGTCAACGGCGTCTGTTATCTGGTTTTTGCACTAAAATAGATTTTTTTGCGGCGCACCTTTGGTGTTACTGGTCTGGCTTGCTCTTGGCTGTTCCTAAACGTGAGGCAGCTGCAGAGCTAATGGTACATAAAAGGAGGGCTACAAAATTTTATGCTAATTTAAAAGAAGCATCCAAGAATGAGGATAATGAAACTGCCGCCCTATGCTTTGATTACATGCAAAACTTGCCTCTCCCGAATATTCCTGTCCAGGAAATTTTTTATATGAGACAACTATGGGTAAACGTTTTCAGTATTCGTGATTTAAAAAGTAGTAAATCAAAAATTTACCTTTATCATGAAGGAGAAGTTAATAAAAGCCCAAATGAGGTATGAAGTTTTTTACTACACTACATACAAACCGATATACCTGTAACTGTAAAAAAGCTCATCCTTTTTAGTGACGGACCATCAGGCCAAAACAAAAACCATACGGTTGCAAGATTTCTAATGAATCTTTGTGACAAAGGACGTTTTGATGAAATCATTCACAACTTTCCTGTTTGTCGACATTCATTCTCCCCATGTGACAGAGATTTTAGATCTATAAAAAGAGTCATAAGAAGGGTTGATAGAATTTATACTCCAGATGAGTATAGTGAACTTATTTTAAAGGCTAGTAAAACAAGTCGTTTTACCATCCATATAGTTACACCGAAAGATATTTTTAATTTCAAAACGTGGTGGCCACGGTATTATAAAAAAATAACCCACTCAGATGAAACCTCAGGAAGAGGTATTCCTATAGATGAAAGATATTTTCAAAATATCAACTTATAAGCAGTTCATTTACAATAACAGAAGTCATGGGAGAGTGGTGGTAAAGCCACATATTGATGGATTCGTTGAGTCTACATTTTCACTTT
Organism: Uloborus plumipes; assembly: GCA_038373865.1. Lineage (NCBI taxonomy): Eukaryota > Metazoa > Arthropoda > Arachnida > Araneae > Uloboridae > Uloborus > Uloborus plumipes. The sequence continues at coordinate 51,112 of JAXGGA010006797.1, read as the reverse complement.
TAAAAAAACAAAATCTCCCAGAATTGCCACTGAAAGGGCATATCCTTCAGGAAAGGTGAGAATTTCTTTTTCCTTGATATAAACTTACATCTTATGCTCAACCTTATCAACTCTCGTTTCATATTTTAGTTTAACTTTTTTATTTTGTCGTTATCGTTATAGGTTCCTATTAATGTAAAGAAAATTCGAGATCTAAACAATCTCAACCAATATCCAATTGGATATGAAAATTTCTACACCAGCATTTTGAATTGGCCTACTACTAATAGTGAAAACATAGTCGAAATGGTTTACGATAACGAATAGCTATCTCCCCAGGAACCAAAATATGACAAAAAAAATACCTTATATAATAATGTAATTAGTAGGTGATAAATAAAAATTAATGTTTTTCCCTAACATTCTCATTTTTACTTTAAGATACAGTCGACACTCGATATAACGACCGTCTCCGTCCTCAAGAAAACGGTCTTTATAACGAGTGGTCGCTGTAAGAGGTAGAACATAGAGTATATTGGGATACAGTTGGGGGTTTTCTCACCGGTCGTTATATTAGGATGGTCTTTATAACGTGTGTGGTCGTTATAACGAGCGTCGACTGTATTACAAAAATTGAGAGCAAAGCTCTGAAAATACGCGTGAACGATTAGTTTATTGCAAAAAGCAGTCAACTACAAAAGTTTTAATAATTTTTTTTTCACTGAAGATAAGACGTAAGAAAATATTTTTTTGTCGGTGAAGTATCCAAATGAGGTCATCTTTAAGCCTAAAAAAACATCAACACCTAAATAAAAAGCAGTAGGTTGTTAAACAGTTTTTTTCGTTTTTCTCAAAACAACAAATTTGTCTGTTGACTGGTTTTTGAAATAAACGGTTCAATTATGTTCAAGGTGGGAGAATAAGTTTTTTCAACTTGCCCAATATGAAAGGTACAGTAAGCATCGCCTAAACACTCTTAGTTGTATGGGGCCCACAAGGAGGAAACTCTTTTTATAACTTTTTTAGAGACTCTTGAATTAAGATTTTTTTAATGTTATAGAAATTACTCAATTTTAAAAACTTTTACATTTTCTGTGTAGTCTTTAGACATTGTATTTTGGTTTTAGTTGTTATGCTATTCCATGTTCATGGATCTGTGTTTTTACCCTGCGGATAATGGAAAACAAGAAAACATGCAATAATTTTGTTTCTTCCTTTCAGCATAGAAGATTTTCATCTCACAGTAAGGAGAACTAAAACAAAAAAATTTTGAAAAAAAGTTTCTGCAGAAAAATCCTATCCTTCAAAGAGGGGAAAAAAAGAGATTTACAAGAGTTTTGAAGAAATCATTACCTTGTGCTGAAGTAATACAATTAATTGCCACCTTAATATAACTCCACGATAAGTTCCAAATGTATGAGTATTGTCATATGAATCCTTTAAAAATAAAAGTATGAGTATGAATGCTACAATATCATCAATTAGTTGTAGTAAAAAAAAGTAAAAACATAATTTTTAAATAAAATTATAAATAGGAAACAGTGCAACATAAAAAGAAAATAAAAATATCATTTACATCTGAAACATCAACAACTGGAAATCCATTGTGTGATTCTGTTTTTAATATTCGCTCAATATTTCCAACTTTCTCTATGGTTCGCAGGCAAACTACAGGATAGCTCATTACTTCGCTGAAAAATAATAAGCTAATTCAATATATCATTCTTACATATAATGATTTGTAAGTCAATGCTATACAAGTATGAATAGTTTAATACGTTATATAAAGAAAACACCCCGAAATAAAACATAGTTAAAAAGAAAATTGTTACATTATCAAAACAGGTCTTATGTCCTATAATATATGAGCTCTATGGAATTTCTACTCATAACTTTTAGAAACATTTTAAGGGTTTTAAGGTGTGATTGTTATTATATTTAATTTAAACTAACAGAAGCAAAAATACAAAGAATAATGACACTGAATGGTGTGAAACCAGTAACATTGGCAGACACACTTAAATGTTCTTAGAGCTATTTTTTAATATATTTTTAAGTAATACAATCGAGATTTAGAAAAGATTGCGTTTGTGACAATTGAGAGCGAAAGAAGGTGACAAGTGTGACGTCAAGCATTTTTAAGAACAATATGCTTACAGAAAACTGATATGTGACGAAGAGAGAGAGGGAGCAGGGAAATTTGTTAAACAAAGTGTGACACCATACATGGACAGCCCCATATTTTAATACTGTTGGGAAATAAAACGTTTACATTTTAAACTGAAAAATGCAGCAAAATATAACTAATGCAAATAAAATTCTGTAAAAATTTGGTTATTTATGATATATATTTCCTGCACAACAAATCAATTCTAAGAAAAAAAATTAAAATAAAAATCTGACATCTTTAATTAAATCCTTTTTAAATCTAAGGGGAAAGAATCTAATCAGTCAACGATTTTTTGACAAAGACATATTGCTTTCTATACCCTAATACTGATCTTTCTCTTCCCAAAGGAAATTATTTTTAGCATAAATTTTAAAAACTTACCTAGCAAATATTGTATATGAATGGGGAGGAGGTTCCCATCCTAAGAATGGCACACTAGCTAACTGAATATGAATATCATACACACCCTGAAAGAAAAAGAGTGATGATAAGAATGATTGTTGCATATCAAAAAACTTGGCAATTTAGATATTTAAATTTAAGGATTTTAAAACATAAGCTATCAGAAAACAAAAATATTTATCAAATTTTTACCTCATTAAAAATGTCCCCAATCCATTTTGCAACCATGACTGCTATCATAATAGGTAATCCAAAAGTTATATTTCCAATGGCTTCCATCAAAATAACTGTCAAACTGATGGTCATTCTTACAACACCACCTAACATTGCTGCAGCTCCAACAATAGCAAATTTTGAGTAGCATAAAGAGCTCTAATGTCAAAAAGAGAAAATAAAATACAGTAATGTTAGACGACGTATAGAGACGATTTTAATCTATTAGCCTTTTTTTAAGTGGGGAAGCCTTAAAATTACGTGCAAAAATTTAAGCATGTAATGAAATAGCTCAAGCAAAGAATGGGAAAGATTTTATCAAATTACATACATCATTGGTAATATTTTGATCACATTAATTTTGTATTTTTAAAAATCTCTAACTAGTTATAAAGACAGCAAAGGCTTTGATAGTGCATATACAAGAACATTTGAAAATAATTGTAGAAGACAAAATTTAAGTATTAAGTGTCAATACATTTTAGGTCAAATGGAAAGAATTAGAGGTACTCTAACGGAATTGCTTTTTGGGGCTCAAATTTTGAACAAATAAAGAAAAAAGAAAAAAAATCCTTTTACTTTAAATAATATAAAAGCAACTGTTTTAGATACCTGTTATAATCATACATCACACTTCCAAACTTAAGATTAAATTAAACAATAAATTAGATTTAAACAACATAAATGTAACTTTATAACTAGCATTATTGTACAGACAATACAACTGCAAAAAGTATCATTTTATGCTATAAGAAACACTTAATTAAGTATAATTTTATGATTTAGTTTAATTTTGCCTGATTTTGCGCTATTGAACTCAATGAAAAAAAAAAAAAAACACTTATAAGTGAATGTGCTAAAAATTTTCTAACTAGTTGAGAATAATAAGTAAAGTTTTTTCCTTTCCTTTTTCTTAAATTTAGAGAAACTTGATTAACTACATTTAATATTTAAGAAAACAATGAATGAAAAAATGCTCAAAATTATTAAGTGAAGAAATATGCCATGATGACCTAACACACATTTGACAATGCAAAAATGCCTAAATCTCAATAAATCAAATACTGTTGATGTTAATACCATTAGATAAAACATTGTATACTCACAGCATCATGGCCAAGTTTTGTCCATATTGTTACTATTCCATAGCAGAAAATTCTACCCCAAGCAGCTCCAATCATAAGAGTTGGAATAAAAAGTCCACTAGAAACGCTTAGCCCATAAGTCCAGCAGCCAAGAAAGAAGTAAGCAAGGAAGAAAATTGCCAAAGTTATCATATTCCATATGGCTGAGAGAAAAAAAGACATTCAAAAACAATTACAAAGAACTAATATTCTAAAGCAACATTGCAAACCACATTACATTTTGATGACAAATGACTGAATCTTGACAACAAATGACTATGAATCTTGACGACAAATGACTATGAAAACAAAGACTGCATAAAACGAATAAAATAGTAATTGTAAATTATATTTTCCATAATCATTCTATTGATAAATGTCAATATCAATATGAATATGAAGGTGGGTTGATTTTAACTCTTTTAAAAAGTCGAAAACGTCTGTGGTGAGAAAAGTGCACTTTTAACATATTTAGCTAAACTTCAAGGACCTGTGGTAGGGCTTAAATATTTTATGGTATCAAAATAATTTTTTCCACGGGCTATGAGTATCTTGTGCCACTATTTTCGCTAACAGCAATTTTAAAAAATCATTCATAAAAATTTTAAAAATTGAGCTTAAATGCTTTTTTTTAAATATTTGTCGAAACATCAAGGGCCTTGTGGGTGATGTTAATATGTTTTGATTTCAAAACCATTTTTTTCTGCAAGCATTTAATACCAATACACAAATTTTCCCACCACAGGCATTTTCAATTTTTAAAAAAAGTTAAAATCGACCCACCCTAATGAACATTTTCAGGAAATTTTATCATAAAGTGAATCGCTGTTCATTTTGATATAGATGCAATGTTTTATACCTTGTTTCAATAATTAAATAGTATTTTGAAGAATTTACTCAGAAATTTTAAATTTAGATGAGGAAAATGAATTTTTTGAATTTGTTTATTTTACTATTGCTTCCGATACTTTTTAGATAAGTACAGAACAACAAATGTAAATAGAGTAAAAAATTACCCTCTGAGTCATGAAGAAGACTTCTGAGGCATCCTTCTGGAGTTTGAAACCATATGGACCAAACTTTCTTGAACATCCCTGCTTCACAATTCAGCTGAACAAATGATTTGTCCTTGTCCTGAAATTTAATTATGCATTTTTTTCATTTCTATAACACAAAGAAAAGATGGTTTACTTTAACTACTTTCACTGTGTACTGACTAGTACTGTACTCCATGTTATATGTAGTAGATGGGAGATGAAATAAATAGCTCAATTTAGGCCCAGACTGAATGGGGAAAATAGTATGGGTGGCACCCAGGGGGCATTCATGGTGCCGTCCCATGAAAACGGCTCAAGTAAAACAAAAGAATATCAAACATATAGGGATCCTGTTTCTTTAAGAGAACTTTAATATAAAGTCAACAGGGGGAAAATTGATGCCTTGAGTCATTAATAGAGGAAGTTGAAAAATAAAGATGGTCGCTCATTCGCTATGTATAATTTCTCAGGGGTGTTTTTCCGTGGTTACGCAATAATTACCTTAATACTTCATCAAGCTTCATTAGTAAGGCAGCATTTAAAGACAAAAATCCCTACTATCAGCAAAAAATAAACAAATAATTGACATCTTAGCTGTTTAAAAAAAAAAAAAACGCTAAAGAACTAAATTTTTGAAATTTTGCTGTTGAGCAAATTACTTTGCACAGGCTAGAGTATTTTCAGAGTGATTTTTTAAAATTTATTAAAAATTAGCCCAATAATAGGCTTCAGATATTTGAACTTAGCATGTCATTGCCTCAAAGTAACTGTAGGTTATTATTGTATTCAGACTTATATGTAATACTGCTGCTCTGAGATGAGGAAATATCAAGAGCTGCTTTACATATTCAAAATAAAATATAAGATCACTTGTTGTAGAGGGAAGGGATGAGGATCATAGAATATATCACAAAATGCTACCAAAAGCTATTCTAATGTTAAGAGATTTTTTAAAAATATTATTTTCTCTTTTCATCTCCTTTTTAAAGGTTTAAAGTCTGTAGGGAAGAAAGAAAGGCATGAGCATGGAGAATTGGTTAAAAGTAATAGATTGCACATAAAGCCTTGTTCATTAAATAAAAAAGGTTTGTTGGGAATAATAAAAGAAATAATTTACTCACTTGAATGGGATACTGGATATCTGAGCAATCATCCGAGCCAGAATAGATGAAAGTCATCAAGAAAGCAATGGTGACGCCAACCATACTCACCATGATTACTTCGAAAATCCGAGCAACAGGGTGTTTCACATACCTTGAGAAAAATGAATATTTAATGGATAAAAGTTTCATATACATTTTAAATAATGATTACAGTAAAACTAAGTTAATTATTTTGTTTCAATATATTTTGATTAATAATAAAACAAAAGCTTACCGCATACGGAAAACAGTGAGTATGTAATTCATATGGTTGTAAAAAGCACCAAATAAACCACCTATTAAAAAACCAAAAGTTAAGGAGAGGAAAAAGCATTGAAAAAAACAATAAAATAATTATCAACTTGTTTAAAACTACAGTAAAAACTAGTTTAGATGGACAGTCACAGCACCACAAGTTTTTGTTCGTTATTGGGAGGATTACTTTTTGAATATTTTGTAATTTCCTATTTTACCAAATTTAATGAAAAATTACAACATTAAATATCTACCATTGCACTTGTAACAGCATATTATATGCTGTATTTCATTCAAAAAATGTAAAAAATATTTTTTTCTTGCATTAAATAAAGTTAACTTACAGCAGATAGGAAATTAACTTATGTGAATAAAATATTCATTTAACAGATTTAACCACTTCTTTCAAGATTGAAAATCTGTTTGTTCCTCAACTTAAAAATTCAAACTATTACATCTATTTCCATGTCTCTCCTGCTCAAAAACAAAACTTTTTTATGCTCCGTATGTGTTTTGAAAAGTTACCTATGTTCCTATCATCAGTTCTTTTCACCGGCCCTTCAACACAACATCCTCCAAAAGAATAAATTGTTTAGATACTTGTGCTGAGAAATAACACTCGCAACATTCAACTATGATCCAAATTTTTCTAATTTCATTTCTGTCCTTTATAGTTCCGAAAATCTTCCAACTTTGAAACATTTTGGGAACGTAATGCATAATTAACTTTTTTCTCATTATCTCCCAGAATAGCAATCTATCCTTTAGGATGCCGTTTTTGATTGTACTTTCGCATTGAACTAACGAATCTACTTGAGTTTAGAAAAGCTACCATGTGCCTTTTTTTTCACCCAGCAAACAGCAATGAAAAAGACATCTCAAAATAGATCTGGGAGGGGAAATTGTTATGTGAGTAGGAAATATTTAGAAAGGTATTGTAAAGTAATTTGTAGATAAAACAGGAAAGAGATAAAATTAATCACTTTGTACATAGCTTACAGAAAATTTTGTCAAAGTTCTCACAAAAACTTTTTTGGTTCAAACAACTACCTGTTATTCAAAGTGTCTGCTATTCAGAGTGTATTATATGGAATCACTAATGTTAAGGGACTGGGACTCAGAAAAATGTCTCCTAATTAGAGGTGTCTGCAATTTGGTGGTGCTCTAAGAGAGATTTTACTGTATTTCTCCCAACTAAATATTTTACCTGTTATTCCTTATTTTGATAACAAATAAATACATTTTAAAAGACATTTTTTTTTCACAGAAAAAATTGGAAACAGAAATTCTTGCTTTAATTTTCTTATGTAATACAATAAAAAAATCCTAATTTCTTTCTGCTGCAATATATTCTTAAAACAGTTGCAAGCTTCTGGCCAAAAGTTTTTCAAAAAAGGGCATCAGTTAAGAAACTTGTTATTTTATATTTTAATGCTAGTATTTTATGTTTAGATATCTGATAATGGGAGAGTTACTACAGAAAAACTAGTCTTGGGAGAGCATGGGACTCAAGCTATTCAAAACATATTGAGAAGGGAATATGAGCTGTAGGAGAGCAGCTAAGACTGACAGTGTTCTTTAAACAACTTAGAGGAGGTCTTCTGTCTAGTCTCTATCAGTTCCAGAGAGAAAGATGATAGCCACTTCTCTCTATCACAAGAAAAATACTTTTCTACTTGATCCTAATTTTTTTTTTTTTTTTTGAACAAACAAGTTCATATTCTTAGTCTAGGACCTGCTCTAAAAAAAATTTTTTTTTCATTCCTTTTGTTTTTTCCTTTTGTTGTTTTCAACAACTTTCTCTTACTTTAACCAAGTTTGTTCAACAGCATAAACCCCCATTTTAGTGCAAAACAATCTATTAACCAACAAATATGCACTTAGCCATTTTCAGCAATCTAGAAAGCGACAGATATAGATATGTGCAATGTACATGTTAAGAGTAATCAGTTATCAAAATAAAGTAATTTATGCATAAAACTTACCAATCACACCCATTAGTACATATAAAGGAAGTTCTTCTACTGTATAATCAAGGTTCTATAAAACAAAAGCAAAAGAAAAATAACAAATGAAATGAACTTTTAAACTTGAAAGAAAAATGAAAAGTGGAGAGGTTTAACATATTGGCAAAACATTCGATATGACAGAAAAATACAGATTTTGTCTAGTGTAAATTTGTGAAAACAGATAAAATAAAACATTTGCCCATTTGTTGCCCACTTTTCCCATGAATATTAAACATGTAATTTAATATCTAGAAGTTATGTTCTTTTCAAATTTAGCTAAGCAAGGATCAATTTTTGACAAATTAATTTGTGGTTTTGTTATTTAATATTTTATTACCATAGTTTTTTTTTTTTAAACAATTATTTGTTTTGCATTACATTAACAGGGAGATACAGGACCCCGACTTTTCAGGTCTTCGCAAACTTTTTCACATCAAAACATAAAATTTCTAAGTATCCTACTTCTGATGTAATTTAAAAAACTATCCGTAAAATGATACAAAACGCATTTTATGTGTATCATTTACCGTTGATTTATGCTAATCTTAATTTATTACCAATTTTTATTTACATATTAATATTATTCTATTTTTAAATTTTTTAACTTCATTTCAATTGAAATATAAACTGTAGTAACATTTTATCAATGTTTGTTCAACCCTATTAGATTTTTTTAAAATAATATTTTAACAAGAAAAATGACTTTTTAATAATTGAAATCAGAAAATTGGGCTAAGTAGCTAAGAGTTTAAAAATGTGGATTCTTTTTTTTTTTTTTTTTTTTTTTTTTGTCCAAGGGGACACAACGAAATATAACAAAAATTAGGAGAAAAAAATTCCAAGCATGAGTGAAATACATTTTATCATTATACTAAGGTTTAAGAGCTAATTTATTTCTCCTAACATTTCAATTTAAATCTTTAACTTTATACAACTTCTTAACCAGAAAAAATTGTGTAATGTTCATCAGGAATTAAAAAACTCCCTTACTTTTCCAGGTTGGTAGACAACCTGACTGACAGATAACAGAAATATGTTCCAACAATGGGCTGAATTTCTTAAGTGTGTAATTGTAGAAAGCTTAAGGAGCAAACAAGTATTACAATTGCATAACTGAATATAATTAAATGAGTTACTTACTTCAAATTTACCAAAGTTTATCAACCCAGGGTAAGATAACGCACCAGGATGATCATTAGTGGCCGACAATGTAATGTTCAGGGTAAAGTATGAAATCATTGAGCAAAAAAACTGTAAAGTAAATGCAACGCTTATGAAAATGACAATATTGACAAAGTATTTCACATAAATTTAGCAAATGGCAATGAATATAAAAATCCAAAAGTTAAATCAATCACAATTTAAAGCTTTGCTTAGTTAAAATCAATAACTTTTATTTCAAAATAAGGGAAATAATTCTTACTATACGCCATGTAAGTGATTGATTCCAAAAGCTAGCCCCTTCTTCTAAACTGAAGAGTACTCCACCTGCAAAAATGATGAAAAATTAATTAAATTTGTTTTCTACACCTAAAATACTTTTATTTTCAAAGGCTGAAAACAAAAAAAAAAAAACATAATTTAATAATCCAACAAAATGTTTTTTGGTAAATTAAATTAAAACATTATTTGGGTGAAGTTAAACAAAAGTGTTAGGATGTTATCCAAAGTATTTTCAGCATCTTTTGTAACTGTGTTGCCAGTGGATTTGAAAATATTGATGATAAATTACAATCAATGAAGAGTAAAAGCAGGTTGCACTCTTCTGCAACAATCACTCTTTGAACTTACCGACTGGAGCACCAAATGCAGCAGCCACCCCTGCAGCTGCCCCAGCAGAAACGAAGTCTCGTTTCTCATGATCTTCTCGAAATTGTTCAAAAATCTGTAATATAAATAAAGATCAATACAGATAAAAATTAAGCTTAAACATTTAAGGTCTAAATACAGTCGGAATTCTTTAATCTAGACTAATAAGGGATCCAGGTAGTCTGAATTAATGAAAGATCAGTTATAACAAAATAATCTATAGATTGAGCCAAGGTATATAAGCAAACTGCTGTACACAGAAAAATTTTGAATTCAAAATTAAATAAAAAAACTAAAAGAGAAAATTATAAAATTGCATAAGAAAAAATGAGGAGCCATTTATCAAAAGGGAACATACCCACTTTTTAGAAAAACTTTTTTTTGGAGGGGGGAGGGGGCATTTTCTATATTTTTGAGTTGGCCTTAATCGAAACCCTAGTCTCTAGGAGTCCCAACAGAATAATCCATAGTTATTAAAGCGCAAAGTTAGGCTTTCCGATCAAAATTTAACAAATCTATTCCTCACAATTTTTTCAGCTTGTTTTGAACAAATGGGAACATATCCTATGTAAACCTATTGAAAGACAACTTTTTTTTTCCCAGAAAAGCACATATCTAAAATCTCTGAATCATAATCCTGCCTTTCAGTTTTGAATTCAGAAAGTGATTAAAAAAAATTGCTAAGCAACAAGTGATTTTTTGTATGATTTACAGGGTATCCGCTCAACCTGGACTTTTCAATTCCATGACTTTTGCGAACTATTTCCCATGACTAAAAAAAAAAAAAAAAAGAACTCTGCTTTGTTTTTGGAAAATTATGCACTTAATATTCTATCTTGCAAAGCAAATGACCAAACATGGCGACTGCGTTTCACAGCAACAGAAGTCCGTTCGCTTTTAAGGTCAAAAAACGATCTTTTCCTACCGACACCCTCCTCCCCACCGTGCTTGGCCTCAAACGTACTTTCATGTAGCAATGAATTGTCTGTCCATAAATTTTACTGTAAGTTTAGATCCTGATATGAGTGAGGCGAAATCTGACTTCAAAACGGAACTCGTTGAGTTCCTGCCCCCCCCCCCCCTACCTACACGATTCTTTAAAATTCAACATTGTTTTTTAATTTGTTTTTCTTTTGCATAAAACTCCTCGAAAGAAAAAGATTCAAACAAGTTTTAAAAGAAAAAGGAATCAAATGAAGCGGGTAGGGGGGGGGGGAGACCAAATGTAAAAGGCAAATCTGCCTATGCCGGGGAAAAAAACCATCAAAAAAAAAACCCATCGAAGCTATCTTTTTGTCGTTCAAGGTCATATTTGATCAGATGACGGAGTCCGCGCACATGCGCAGTTACACAAAATTCGCCGCTCACGGTTTTAACGTTGAGAATCGTTTTGTCATCTGATTGGTCAACACAATGCAACTTGTTGGAAATTGTAATTGACAAATCAGATTGCACCCAAGAAAGAAGTAGAATGACGGCGGAAGTGTTTTCGTTCTTCCGAGATCGCCGGAAAAATTTCAATCGGTTCGGAGCGCTAAAATCCATGATAAACAGTCAGTTTCCATGACTTTTGGACATTTTTCGCTGAAATCCATGACTTTCCATGACCAATTTCGATCATATTTGAAATCCATGACTTTCCCTGACTTTCCATATGCGCGGACACCCTGGATTTATGCAAAAGACATATTCCGCTACCGTTATAGTACATTTACTGCCTTCTTGTGCAAACCTGTTACCAAGTTACAAGGATTATGAAGTCAAAGGAGAACACCACTGTGAAGAAGATATTAATTAAAAACGACTTAGTATCATGCATGTCTGGTTTGACCTGCAACCGGTTTTTAACATTTGACTGTTCTTCTGAACAAAGCTTGTCTAACTTTATTACTTTAGTGTTTTCAAAAAGGAAATTTTATTCAGTGTTGAGAGTCCGACCATTTGAAAGAAAAATTTCACATTTTTGCCTGTGTGAGTTTCCTAAATAAAACCCAGTGAAATGCCTTTTCAACAAACTTCAGGGGACAGCAAATTTTGCTTGCTATTACGGAAATTATGTTGTAATGGAACTCAAGTAATGGAACGGAAATTAAATCGGCACTGAAAATTTATTTTGCTGAAACCAATATTTTACTGTATTGGCATTCATTGTAATAGGATTTCACAGTATTTTAGTCAGTATTTCAGAGGGGTTATCTTCTTCGTTTTAACAAGTCTTCAGGACTTGAAGTTCAAGTGCTTTAAGATCAAGAGGCACTTGCCTATGCATATGCTCATTAGATATAGAGAAATGACTTAATGTCAAATTCTACTACTCAAGCACAATGCAAGCACAAGACAAATCAACAAACAGGTGAAGCATTTTTGTTACATTCCTTACGAATTTGCATATTTTTTTTTTTTTTAAAGCAATCCTACTTTGACATTGTTTTATTAATATAAAATAAAAATTAGAAATTATGAAAAATCCTTAGAACCTTGCAATTTTTTCTTAATGATGTGCTTTTCCCTTGAGAAATTCCAGCTGCTATTACTGCTCCACAATGAATCATAGGTCCTTCCTAAAAATTAGGTACATAAACACAAAGTTAACTCGGGTGATTTAAAAGAAATCAAAAACAAATTGCATATTTGCAAAAAAAAAAAAAAACAAAACAAAAAGGAAAAGAAAGAAAAACAGTGAAAGAAAAAATAATACTGAATAGAAATATTCATTACTTAAAAGCAAAAAATTATAAATAAAATCACTTCTGAACTCATTAAAATCATTTCTGGTAAAAAAACAAACAAACAGTTTTACAGTTTTAGATTTCAGATGCCGACAAAAGCATCATCTTTATATTTAAACGTACCATACCAAATATTTACTACCTCTTTTAGAAATACGAGAAAGCTCCAAGATTCATAAGGAAGCAAAAAATTCATAAAAAGAAAAGGAAATACATATGCATATATACATTTGTTTAAGAAGTATACTATTAACACGAGAACATGAACAAATAGCCATTTCTTTTCAGTTGAGAAAAAAATATTGCTTATTTAATAGATATACAAGATGGTGTCTAAATCAGGCTTTTTTTTAATTTATTTTACATAATTACAAGAATTCCGACTCACTATTTGCAAATGAAAATAATTTCTGAAGAATATAGGATTCTATTCTGATATTTGCTTCTTTTTTTTTAAATAGAAATTATGCCTTGTATTTTAGAACCTTGAAAACCAATTCCTCAGACAAAACAAATAATTACTGTGCAAACAAAATATTTTAGTTCAAAATGCTCAAAAAGCGAAAAATTCTGAAATATTTAGATTCAATCAACTTACTTTTCCACAAGCTAATCCTCCAACTACTGATGTCACAACACCAATTGCTTTTACAATCAATGTTTTTAACCGCACAACTTCTGGTACTTTAACTCCATTTAAGTAGCATTTTATGACAGGGATTCCACTGCCAGCAGCTACTGGCTACCAGAAAATAAGGGAATGGTTAACAAGAGAAAAATAGCAGCACTTAAGTAATGAAAGATTGGTTAACAAGAGAAAAATAGCAGCACTTAATAAAAGATTGGATTGGAACTTACTGCAATGAAAACCACCAAGAATGATCCAAAGGCAACAGGGATAGCAGAAAACAGTAACCAGTACGAATATGGTTTTATAAGATCCGTATAAGCATTGCAATCATCAACCTCTTCTCAAAGTTAAGAAATAATAGTCACGTAAAAACATGATAATAAAGTAGCAAAATTATCACTAAGCCAGTTATTAGTTGTTTCAAATTATCACACAAATGCATAACTAACACAATTCAAAGCAACAAAAGTACTTGAACAATTTTAGATGCAATAATGACACTTATAACTCACTAATGACTTACAGCAGTTTGGTTAGACCAAAGACCTCATTTGGAATACACTCTTCTGTTTTACAATACATATAAATACCTTTATGCTTAGGAAATAATAGCACACGTACAACATTGAAAAAGCACAAATGCACAGAAATAATGCAGGCATGTGTTTGGGAATGCAAAGAATGTGAGATGGATACAAAGCTTGGCTTTTGCAGGATGTCTTTGCATCCATAAGTTAACATTCTTTGCATTGAAAAAGACATTCCTTGTAACGGCAAAACATGTGTATGCAGTATTACTTCGCATTTGTGCTTTTCCAACATCGCATATTAGCTTTTGCATTTATCTTCCATTTTGGTCTCCTCAGTGGCGGATTTACAGGTTTGGGGCCCCATCGCAATGCATTTTTGAGGGACGCTTTGTTAACCCGTTCGGGACGGCAGCCCGCAGAAGAAAACGCTCTCTCAGGCCGGCAGCTGTTACCGCGAACTGCACTCACGGGCCGGAGCATTTTCTCCCACTAAGCCTAATTCGCGATTTCGAAAACTACGCATTACATAATAATCGATAAAATGTACACTTTTCATAGAAATGACACCATTTTTGAAGATGAGATTAAATATAACATATTTTCAATCATAACCAAAAAAAATTATTAAAATAACTGATATTTAACATTAAAAATATAAATTTATTGTATTTTTCTGCAACTAAAACTACCTAAATTAAACACTAAATATTGATACTAAATAGAAAATAAATATGAAAAATCTTCACACTTAACATCATGACACACATTAATAATGAGGATTATTGCAATAATTAATTTTGTAAAGCGGTATGAAAAATTTCAAAACACGGATAGACCGACATTGCACATTTTGCATTCGTAACCAGTTTCACGTCTTTTATTGTGCTTTGAACAAACTGCACATCTCCTTTGAAGCTTTTTTCCATCTTTTCCAAATGAATACTAAAGTAAAACCTAAGTTAGAATGTCTCCCATAAAAAGCCCCATCCTTAAAACAGAACCGAAACTATTAACGCTTTTAAAATTAATTAATACGCTCTTCACCACACCACGTGTTGCAGCAGCCTAATAAATCTCAGACACTTGATATTCCCCTCTCTAACGTCAGAGAGATATGTATAAAGGAACCAGAGCAATCTTTTGAAAAAAAAATTTGAATAAGCAACGCCTGCCTTCATCACGTGCTTCTTTTTAAACCGCTTGTGTTTCTGTTTTCATCACCGCGAACCCAATAAATCTCTCAGATATTTCACATACCCTCTGTTCTGACGTCAGAGAGATATCTATATAAAGGAACCAGAAAAATCAATGAAAAATAAGTGGATAAGTAACGCCATCTGATAGAAGTATTTCGTTCCAAAAGTGCGCCGTAAATATGCGACAGTAGGCCCTAAAAGACATTTTTCGCTGTCGTATATTTACGTCGGTCGGCCACGTAGGGCAGCTCGCGCTGTCGTACATTTACGGCACGGCGCTCGTCCCGAACGGGTTAATCACAGAACTATTATAAAACATTTATTATTTGCAGTTTTGAATCCCCTTCAAAGCCCCTATTGTCACGGAGGCCTCTCACAATAATTACAGATCTGACATGGTAAATCCACCACTGGATGTCCTTAATTGTTGTAAAAAATAAGACAAGATAAAAATGCAATGAAGAAGAGAGAAGGAGGATCACCGACCAAAAACCTTTCCTTTTATCTCATAAAAAGTAGCCAAGAAATGTGTTTTTAGAATTTTAACTAGGAAAATATTTTGTGGAAGAATTCGCCAATCCTATGTCTTTCTCTAGAATCATCAAAGATGGCCAAAAGTTGCATATTGGATTTGATTTTTGAAAAATTAACTTGAGAGCACTCCCAACCACAATCCCTGAAAAATGCCTCTCCTCCTCCATCATGACCGATTGTCTGTATGGCAGATGAGGCTTATGATGAATAAATGAAATTAACTTGCTACAGTTTGAAAAATTCCATCTTTAACAGATTTGAGTTAAGGATACGTCTTCGTAAAAAGGCAAATTTTTCTGCTGAAATCTTTTCAATGGCTATAGTTATCATCACACCAACAAAGGCGGTTAAAATTCCTATTAAGCATATTATAAGCCACCTTAAAACAGAAGTAGAAGTGTGAGGCTGAAATGGAAAAAAAAAGAACATTAATAAATAAAAGAGCGTCAACATGTAATAAGCAAAAAATGTAATTCTATCTTACATCAATTTGGAAAAAAGATGAGCAACTCTTTTCTGGTTTGGGACATACCTGGAAAATATCATAAATCATCAAATATCTCTCAAAAGATATCAATGTGAAACATTGCAAAATTACAAATAATAATAATAATTTTTTCAAGAGTAAAAAAAAATTAGTTATTTAAACATGTTTCAAGCAATAGGCAACTTACATCTGGCTTTCGACTTTTTTCTTCAATGAACAATGTGTTTTCACATATATCATAATCTAAACTCTAAATTAAAAAGGAGAAAAATGTTAGTAAAATATTAGTTAAATAAATATATTATACAAATCCATATATTCAAACAATATGTCAATGTACTTCGATTCCAAACTCTGTAATAAATTAATCAGTATATAAATGAACTAAGCAATAACAAGAAGTTCTTCTGGATCTAAAAAAGCCTACTTTCTCACATTGCAATATCTTTTTTATTTTTAAAATTATCTTTCACTTTCTGATTCTCAATGGGCTTGAGAATTTTTTAAAAATCCAGATTAATTTTAAAAACTGAAAAGAAATTTTTGTTTTACTATTACTTATCATTTTGCACTGTAGTAGCCAGCATGCCGCAAAATTCAAGGGTCACCAGATTGTCAATAACCCTTGCCTAGTTCTTTCGACATGCCAGAAAAATCGAGGTTAGAACGATAAAAATGATTTAATACTATGTATAATGAATGCATATTCAACGTAAAAAATAGTATAAGTTCTACACTGGAGTAACCTTTTTATTGGTTCAAACTATACCCCTAGGCAATCAATGCAATTTCAGTCTCTTATAACGATCCTCAAGTGCAAAAAAATCG
Organism: Uloborus plumipes; assembly: GCA_038373865.1. NCBI lineage: Eukaryota > Metazoa > Arthropoda > Arachnida > Araneae > Uloboridae > Uloborus > Uloborus plumipes. The sequence continues at coordinate 34,037 of JAXGGA010006797.1, read as the reverse complement.
GCTGTAGTGATCCAAAAATTTCAAGAAGACCACTTCAAACCAATTTCATTGGAAAATTTTTTCAACTTTGCACATGTAAAAAGAAGCATTTTTGGTTTTATGAGTCTATATTTTCTAAATAACTCCAAAGCCTTTAACAAAAACTAATTGACAAGGGTCTAATCTTCTGATATTGATGAAGGAAAAAAGATATGTCCAGGACCTATGATTTTTGCTCCAATGGCAGTTGTCAATTATTTGAACAATTTTTCTGCGACTGAAAAGATAGATCAACATGCTGTGAATTTTTTTGCAATAGTTGGCTAAAAAAATTCGGCAAAATGAAAATAAAATTCAAAAGCTTGCAACCGAAAATAAAATCTACCTTCCATGCTATGTAAAAATAAAAATAATAAAAATTTAAGATTTTGTAGTTTATTGATTATTGAGTACAATATAGTTGAGTATCTTACTTAATTGCTCTTCTGACTAATAGAACCGTTGTGTGATTAAGAGATTCATAAAAGAAGTATTTAGCAAACGGGACACTTGTTAGTTACTGCATATAAAAACATGTTATGGGTATATCATTTTACTAAAGCTGTTTTTCACAAGTTAAATAGTTCTTCTTCTTGAGAAAACCAGTTAGAGCCACTATTTGGACATCAGAGTTTATTTATTGACAGCTATTTTCAGACAAATCAGTCAAGCAACGATCCAGCATGGGTAGCCACAGAAAGTAAGTTTTTTTTGCGAACTTACTTTTCATAAAATTAAGCTATTTTATAATGTGTGCTTAAAATTGATCACAGATGCCTTCTGTAATGTTACTTTGCAAAAGTAAAGTCAAGTACGGTCGTATTTTGCTCCCATATCGGCAAAATATCCCATAAACAGGACGTTAAATAACTTAATAAATATGACAAAGGTGAACTATTTTAAGCCTAAATGGTATCTAACCCATTCCAAGTACGAGTTTTAAGCAGAAAAAAATTGTTTAAAAAAACTTGGTCATAAATGGGTTAGTGTAATGAATCTAACACTAATAAGTAGCAAGTTTCTTGTAAAAAGATATAGGCATCATATGGGCATGAGGGCTGACTTCCAACGACTGACAATTCACCAACAAATACTTTTAGCATTTGACTAATTTCGTGTTATTAATGTTTCAACTAACAAAAACTACAATGGATAACAGACACAAAATATTTATTTTGTTTTATTATTGTTTTAGATTTTAATTTCATTTATCAAGTGAAATTGTTTTCTTAATTTGACTTTCATTACACTTACTTCATATTTTTGGGAAAGGAGATTGGACATGCCAACAGATATTCTTCTGTTGACTGATGAACTGTCAAAAAAAGAATTTTGACTTTCATGGAAAAGAACTGAATCACAGTCACCATTCTACAGGGAGAAAAATATCATTTTGTATTTATACTAGATGTTATAAAGTACAGTACACAACTCAAGCTTAAAATCTAAATTTTAAATTAGAATTAATAAATGTTTACACTAATAACTAAAATATACTGATTAATTGTTTCCCGATGGTGCTAATATAACTGCTGGAATAGCAAAAATCTTTTTTTTTTACAACTCCATTTAAAGTTTGACTATACAGAAAGTGCGGAAAATGCCCAATTTAAATATGATTTTTTTAAAAAAGTGACTAAAAGTTTGAACTTGTCTTTATGTATTGAATATAACAAACTAAAAAGTAAATTTGTAGTGTTACTGTTGTCCAGAATATTAGGAACAATAGAAAAAAGTTTAATTTCTCTCTTTCATTTCTTTAATTTCAATTTTTAATACAAATCATATGCTAGGTTTCCAAAATGCTCAACAAAACACCCGAGTAAAAAATACCAGCCAATTCGGGAGCTTCATTCAATCACTTAACAAGAAACCACGAGCCCAGGCTCTTCTTTTATCCTTTTTCGGAGTGAAATGTCAAGGAATTTTCGCTCCCCACCCCTATAGCCCTTGGATACCAATAATGTCTGCATCTGCATTTTAACCCTGAGCACCACCAAAGCTAGATTATTAGCAATTATTTTTATGGAAACTTCTACTAGATTCTATCTCTAACAGACTATTAAGCCTGCATAGCTGTCAAAGATAGTTTCATAGTACACTAAAGAATAATGCTGTTTTTTATAATAATCGAAAACCAGTTTCCTTTTTCTATTTTATTTCTTTATTTTAAATATGTAATCTTGCTGACCAACACTAACACTATGCACATGCTGAGTTTATTTTTTTCTGTTTTAAATTTGAATTTAGAATTATTCGAGAAAAGTAAAAATTGAATAAATTATATTTGAAAAAAAAAAAAAGGTATTGTCCAATCTACAAATGCAATTTAGAAATATTTCCATCATAAGCTAGGAACGATCAAGGTGGGAAAAAACTTATTGAATTAAATATGTTCTTGTGCAAAAACTTATCAAGAAAGTAAACTTTCAAAAAAATATGTATGCCCACCTCACTTGACAATAAGCTTGAATCAGCAAGCTGTTGATGTAATAATGGTGTTCTTTCGCTTGCATCATACGAATGTACGTTATTCAACTTATTCCTCTGTTTGAAGTTGTTCTCCATTTCTAAAACGTTACTTTCTTTTCTTCACACTAAAATTATGTAACTCATATTTAAAAAATATTGCATTAACAAACTAACGAAACATCTTAGGTCTTCGGATGTTGATGGTTGACAAAATGATGTCACATGATTATCACATGGCTTTCTGTTTTCAGTAACAAGTCTTCTTCTTATCGAACAGCTGCGTGGAGCGCATAAAGTAGGAGATACCCTTCCTCCTGCGCAAAAGGTCTCGCGCTCGGTATTTTGATCCAGTATTTAGTGTTAATCATGTCTTAATAGTGCTAAAGAAATAAGTTTTATTTGATAATAACTGGTATTTATATGCATAATGAACATAGGAACGTGGTTTTTCAGATTAAGATTGCTTGAAAATTCTGAGGAAAGGGATAGAAAAGGATACGAGAGTGACTTTTCAACTATTTTCTTATGAGGAGCTAACACACTTTAAATCAGAAAAATACGCTTATTAAAAGCATATTTCGCCCAATTGAGTCATTCATCATTCTGTTGTATCATTCTTAAGTAAAAAGTTTCAAAAGACTTTTTTTAAATAGAAATAAGAGTTTTTATGCTGAAAAGACGCCAGAGAACCGGATTTTCTACTGCTACACTCCCCTCAGCGGGTGGTCAAGACCCGCAGTGTCGGAAAATTTCCGGAGAACCCTTCGGCCCCCTTGCATCAGAAAATATTATCAATTCTCCTTCTCTGCATACGTGAAGCAATTTTTTTTTTTCTATTTTTTTCGTGTGCTTATGTATCAAAAGTAAAATACACTGAAAAAATTGGGCTTTTTCCGAAGTTCCGAACCCCCTTTCGCGCCGGGCTCCGTGGATTTCGCCCCCGCTCCCTCCTCTTGGAGGTCCTGTCCATATTATCCATATTATTTAAACTTCAAACAGTCTGACGATTGTCTCTTTTTTGTGATTATGCGAGGTAAAAACGGCATGCAAAACTAAGAGCATCATTGAGCTGCGATGTCCACTCACGAACAGGGTTGCCGGACGTTCCGGATTTCAAGAGACAGTCCCGTTTTTTGAAAAATTGTCCCGCGTCCAGGGGAACCTTGATACGGGACAGCTTAAGTCCCGTATTCTAAGATAGGGGCAATATTTACAAAACGAAACATTATTTTCAGAAAAAATAAAGTAAAACAAAAAATGTGAAATAGAGTGTAAGAAAATTGATTTAATCATAATGTTTTTCCGTTCTGAAGTGTAATGTTAGTGTTCTAATCAGTTAGAGCAGGAATCATTGTGACAGTCAATTCAACAATGATGTTGTTCATTGAAAAATTGGGTAGCTGCTTGTAAATGATTGTATTGTACCATATTTACGCCCTTCTCAAGTTTTTCCTTGTGGAAGAAATATATAAGTGTTCAGCTACTGTTAGCAACTAGATATTTATCTTTTGAAATTTTCTTTGCTTTTCCTATATACTAAAAAATGTAATTAAATGTTGTTCTATTTAGCAAACAAATACGCATTTTGAAAATATGAAGATACTTAATTTTTACAATAAACAGCAATAATATAAATTGCAATGAGCTTTATGGCAAATCAAAGATACAGCAAAACTTAGAAAGAGTTGTTACAAAGAGTAGTAAATATGATTTAAAAAATCTGGTATGGACCCCACACTACTTCCTTTTACGTGTTAATTTCTTAGTAATTGCCTTAAGTGTTAAAAAAAAGTGCTTGGAGTGAGCAAGGTAACAACTCAAATATTTGCTCCCCTAATCTGCCACGAAACAATGCAAAAAATATTTTACAATGGTTAATTTTCTAAACATTGCTGATTTTAATATCATTCAGTGAATTTTTCGCAAACTATCGCCAATAGCGCCGTGTTGAACCCAAATTCAAAAAATAATTTTTTCGCCAAATTTGTCACCAACTTGGCGATATGTCGCCAAGTGGTCGCGCCAATTCATATCACTTGAGTCTGCATTGAAATTAACACTGATTTACCCCAAAAAAGGGGTAAAACACCCCCTTGGGAACATTCGAATGCAACCACAAGGGGAGGTGCACAACTAGACCATCCTCAGAGCCTACATACCAAGCTAGAAGTTTCTAAGGCATATAGTTTTTGAGTTATGCGAGACACATACGCACATACATCCGCACACACATCCGCACATACGTACATACAGACGTCACGAGAAAACTCGTCGTAATTAACTCGGGAGTGGTTGAAAAGGATTTTTCGGCTGCTTATATGTTGGTAGGTACATATGCACGTGCTGACAGGTCGAAAAAACTACTGAACTTTCATTCCGGGGTGAGCAAAATCAAAATTTAGACTCAAATTTGAGTGATTTTTTTTTCGCGATCACAATATGTACTTCCATTACTACATAAAAGGAAGTAAAAAGAGAGAGAGAGAAAGAGAATTTTCCGACATTATATTAGAATAATTATTATGTTATAATATTGAAAAATTAGTTTTTTCCCCCCTAAAGATATTGAACATTGATTTTACATTGTGATCGCGAAAAAAAAATCACTCAAATTTGAGTCTAAATTTTGATTTTGCTCACCCCCGAATGAATGTTCAGTAGTTTTTTCGACCGGTCAGCACGTGCAAAAGTACCTAACAACATATAAGCAGCCGAAAAATCCTTTTCAACCACCCCCGAGTTAATTACGACGAGTTTTCTCGTGACGTCTTTATGTAACGTATGTGCGGATGTATGTGCGTATGTGTCCCGCATAACTCAAAAACTATATGCCGTAGAAGCTTCTAGCTTGGTATGTAGGCTCTGAGGATGGTCTAGTTGTGCACCTCCCCTTGTGGTCGCATTCGAATGTTCCCAAGGGGGTGTTTTACCCCTTTTTGGGGTAAATCAGTGTTAATTTCAATCCAGAATCAAGTGATATGAATTGGCGCGACCACTTGGCGATAGGTCGCCAAGCTTTTGGTCGCCAAGTGTTTGACGCCAACTTGGCGACATATCGCCAAGTTGGCGACAAATTTTGGCGAAAAAATTATTTTTTAAATTTGGGTTCAACTTGGCGCTATTGGCGATCTTTTGCGAAAAATTCACTGAATGATATTAAAATCAGCAATGTTTAGAAAATTAACCATTGTAAAATATTTTTTTTGCATTGTTTCGTGGCAGATTAGGGGAGTAAATATTTGAATTGTTACCTTGCTCACTCCAAGCACTTTTTTTAACACTTAAGGCAACCACTAAGAAATTTACACGTAAAAGGAAGTAGTGTGGGGTCCATACCAATTTTTTTTTTTCTTCATGTATATTTATGACAAAGGTTTGATATTGAAGTCAAGGTTGTAAAAATTCAACCTTTAGACTTCATCTCTCAATCCCCCTTCCCATAAGGCTGTCCCGTATTTATAGTTCTTAAATCTGGCAACCCAGCTCACGAAAGACGAACTCGGAGGGCGGAAAACACTCCTATCGGTGCAAAAAATTGTCTTTAACTACTGCCCCCTCCCCCCTCCTTTTTTTCGGGAATCGAGATGGAGAGATTTGAGAACAATTCGAAAAAATCTGGTGTGGACCCCACATCCTTTTTCGGGTAAATTTCTTAGTAGTTGCTTTGAATGTTAAAAAAAAGTGCTTGGAGTGAGCAAGGTAACAATTCAAATATTTGCACCCCTAATCTGCCACGAAACAATGCAAAAAATGTTTTACAATGGTTAATTTTCTAAATATATTGCTGATTTTTATATCATTCAGTAAATTTTTCGCAAAATATCGCCAATAACGCCAAGTTGAACCCAAATTCAAAAAATAATTTTTTCTCCAAATTTGTCGCCAACTTGGCGATATGTCGCCAGGTGAGCGTCAAACACTTGGCGACCAAAAGCTTGGCGACATATCGCCAAGTGGTCGTGCCAATTCATATCACTTGAGTCTGCATTGAAATGAACACTAATTTACCCCAAAAAAGGGGTAAAACATCCCCTTGGGAACATTCGAATGTAACCACAATTGGAGGTGCACAACTAGACCATCCTCAGAGCCTACATACCAAGTTACGGCATATAGTTTTGAGTTATGCGACGCACATACATCCGCACATACGTATATACAGACGTCACGAGAAAACTCGTCGTAATTAACTCGGGGGTGGTTGAAACGGATTTTTCGGCTGCTTATATGTTGGTAGGTACATATGCACGTCCTGACAGGTTGAAAAAACTACTGAACATTCATGGGTGAACAAAATCAAAATTTAGACTCAAATTTGAGTGATTTTTTTTTTTCGCGATCACAATACTCCCTTTACTACGTAAAAGGAAGTCAAAAGGTGAAGATAAACACGCAAGCACAGCCGGTCTAAGCAAATGCGGGGCCCGATTTTAGGGCCCTTGCAGGCTCGTTTTTTTTTTTTTTTTTTTTAAAATAATTTTCCGGGGGAAAGGGAGGGGGTAAATACTCAAGTAAATGAAATCTAAAACCAGCAAAAAACACTTTTACTTGTGTGTAAGTACATTAATTTTCCAAAGCTGGAGAGGGGTGGGGGCAATCAACCCTGAGCTCACGATTGACTGGCCTGCCTCCTTTATAGAATTGCATTTAATTTGAAGCTTAAATAAGTATAAAAAATTGAAAAAAGTTGACTATTTTTTTTAATGCAGGAAGGAGGGGGGAGTACAACGTACAAAACAATTTATGATAGACTAACCTTTCTGGTCTTTTTATGCGCCATTCCTGACCACTTTTTTGCTGATGACACTAAATATACGTTGCATAAATTAAAAAAAAAAAGCGTAATGCATCAGGACAAGGAAACATAGAATTAAAACTGACACTCTTAAGATGAATTTAAAACTGAGAAATGTGCTATTCATTGCTTTCAATGAAATATAGACACTAATAGTTACGAGTCTTAAAAGAGCAACTTTAAAAATGTCTTTCATTACGTCTACTCAGATGAGGGACGGCAGTAAGCAATAAGCATACCTGTGGAAAGTATCCAAGCAAATTTTCGAAATTAAATTTTTAGAAGCACTTTTATAGTCTATTTTTCGTGGTATTAGAAGAAGGACAGGGGGTGGGGGAGGTATTCATGGAGCTGATGCGAAATAATTTTCAAAATTTAGGGAGAAATAAGTTTTTGATAAAGAAGATTTGAGTTCAATCTGGAACTTATTTCAAAATTGAAAATCATCTCAGGCACGAAAATCATTTCATACGTGATCCATTGCTCTGGAGTAGAACTTAGATGGAGCCGTGTCACCTTGAACAACCCTATATTAACTAAAATCCTACTATTGAGAACCAAAAAACAATTTTCTAATCTCAAGTAATAAACGTATTATCATCTGCCTTTTTGTCTTGCAAAAATACTGTTTAATTTTTTTTCTGTAATTTGTTTTAACTAATTAATTTAATTTATTTTTACTTATTTAATGATAATTTCTTTCGTATTTTGGATGTTCTAAATAGTTAGTATTTTTTGTATATTTTTGGATTCTTATTTACCTTTCAACAATTAGATACAGTATGTGCTTACTCTTAAGTTATACGTATGTATGTATGAATATGTTTGTATATGTGTAAGAACTTCTTGAACAAACAATAGTTAAATGAAAAAATTAAAATTGTACGTTTTAATTTTTCCATTTTAATTTTGATTGCTTTAAAATAGTTTTTTTTTTTTTTTTTTTTTTTTGAGCAATGACGAATTGCTATTTATGTTTATTTTCGACCGCAGGTGCCGTTGTGGTTCCCTTTTCAAGTTGGACTCGGAGCCGGACTCTTTAACGGTGGTCCACCAACTGGCGCTTGCTGCAGGTCCTTAGCCTCCACTCCTCCTGGCGGTGACGTCAATGTCCTACACACATACGCGCCAGCCTATGCACTCATGCCTACACATACACACACGCTCCAGCACATACACACGTGCTCGCGGCTATACACAACACATACAAGCCAACCGTCATCAGTTGTTTCTTAAATAAGTTCTTCTTCGGAGTTATAAGTCATATTAAAGTTACTGAACATGCTTGATATGTTAATAAAGTTGTGCTTTAAATTTACAAAAAATGAAAAAAAAAAAAAAAGCTTTGTCCGTTAATTTTACAGATTTGGAGAATTGAAAGGTAATTTTTACCTAATCTAAAATAAGTAATCTTTAATAAGAAAGTAAGGAATATTAGTAGCGTCTGTTGCAATATTTTTGCGGCATAGCATTACAGGAAAAAAAAAACATCAAAATAAAATTCTTACAGAATCACAAAGTGACGGTGAAAGTCTGCATTTTTTCGAATTTTCAGGTTCACTGCACAATCGAAAGACATACAATTTTAATTAAGAAACATTTTTATTTTGTAGGTCTTCACCAACCGTAACTTTTCCGCGCAACGAATTGGTCATAATCGACCACTTTAACGATTATTATAATCGACAAAATTGGGCCGATTAATCGGCGGGGAAAAATTATTATTTTTTTTAGTTTACCGTCAACAAGAAAATAAGATATTTATCTTATTTGTAAACTAAATGAATGTAATTTTCTACAAATACATATATTGCAATTGTGTTAGATTGTGTTGAAAAACTGCAAAAGGCGGAGTGCAAAAAATAATCTTCCTGAGAATTGCTTATAATATTTATTGTCTCATACAAAGTCAATATAGAGTCCGTTATAGATTATACGTAAGAAGAAATAAAAGTCACATGTGTATATTCTTTTCATTTTGGAATAAAAAAGAAGAGGAGAATATGGATATATATACTGCTTACGCATATTTATTTTTCCTTTTCTTTATGAGGGCCCCTGGAAATCAAGAAAAGAGATACCTTGACCTTGTTTCTCTAATACCTGTGCCGCTTTATAACCAGACACTTCCTCGTTTGAACTAAATTAACTTGACTCAAGAAAATTTTATTTCAAAGCACCCGTGTTTAACTTAGCTCTTATTAGACGCTAGGTAGCTATTTCGATCTCATCTTCATTTGCCTAATAAGTGTTTGTACACAGAAACTTTGACCAGCAGCAAGGCAGTGACGTGAGTCGCTAAGAAAGATAAAGAAATGCTCCTCATTGTCAAGACAGTGTCGTGAAAGCAGCAAGACGGCCGTTATGCGTTTTCTGACACGTCTTTATCGGCCTCGGCTCGCTTTTCAGAGAAAATTCTGCAATTTTTCTAGGTTTGTGCCGTTGTTGGTCCTGAGGTCCCGCTCTTTCAGTTCTCGTTCTAGAGTAGGTTTTGATGATTACGAAACGGAAAGGAAAACCTGGAATGTGGAAATACCTGATAAGTTTAACTTTGCTTCGGATGTCATAGATGCTTGGGCCCAGAGAGAGAAGGTAAGAAGTGTATTCATGGAGGGAATGGTTTTAAAATGAACATTTTTGCATATTATGCAAGAATTTTAATGCACACTGCAATCATTCTGTCAGCAAATGATGGTTATGTCATACTTAAAAAAATAAATAAAAAACAAAAGACTTCATAAAGAGTTTAAAAAAAAAAGAAAAACAAGGCAGTTGTTTCGGAAAAATTTTGGTTACTGTGAGTTATTATTTGCTCCTGAATTTTTTAATGCCTAAGTCAGAATGAAACAATTACTGCTAAATTATGACAGTTGTGAGTTGCGCCAAAATCACCAATTTCCAAAATAGTTCAATTTTTTGAAAGAGCAAAAAATAAATAAATAAAATTTTTTGGAACAATTTTCTATCAGAGCTTTCTTCAGGGGCGGATCCAGTTTTTTGATTTTAAATGGGGACTTAAAGTCATTTTAGGGCATAAATAGGGGGTCTGGGGCGAGTGTTTCGAAATAGAAGCATAAAAAACGCAACTTTTGGCTATCTTTGAGCGTTACCCCCTCCCCCCTTTTCATCCCAGATTTGTGAGTGGTTTCAGTTTGGACCAGTCGGAATTATTTTGGACACCTTAGTGGTAAAAGCTAAGCAAAGCTGTCGATAGTTGCACAAAATTGCTGTCAATCTCTTCAAAGCTGATAAAAATTGTTCAAAACTGTCAATATGTATTTACTTTTAGATATTAAAATTAGACGCAACATGAATCTGGTCTTTATGTTGCTACCAAACTGCATAGTTTATCATGAATATTTGGGTAAAGAATAATCTTTCGAATGTCAGATAATATAGAAGGTTTTAAAATCGATTACCGTGTTCAAGTAATTTTAAATAATCTCCTATTTCGTTCAGTTTTTTAAATTAAAAAAATAAATATTCTATCAGTGCGACCAGGCGCAGATCCAGAGGGGGTCATGGGGGTCATGATCCCTCCCTTGAGCGACCAAGTATAGCCTCAAACTGCATTTTTGAGAAACTTTATAATTTTTATAATTAAGGATGCACCGATAAGCAAATTGGCCGATTATCATTTTTCTATTTTAAATTTCTCCATCACTTTTTTTTCTTTTACAATTTCGATTTTTGAAATACTTGTGATTAATTTATTTCTGAGAGATTATTTTTCAAAACCCCTGCAAAATAATTTCTAAATTTGATCCGCATCCTTTCAGCTAATTTTTATGTAATTGTTAATAAAATTAACTAAACACGATAATTCAAATAAGAAACAGGTGGGAGACTGTGGTGAGCAACAGTGGCGTACATAGCACCCCCGCAACCCCCACACGGGGTTTGAAGTTGCACAATTCAGAAAAATAGCACTATTAGGTGCACGGGAAATTTTTAAAAAATAGTTTAATACGGGGGTAGGGGCGCACTTGCAAACCCTGCAGGGGGGCGCACCCAGGTCTATGTACACTACTGATGAGCACGCTATTTTAAGTGCACTTTAAAATTAATTTTTCAATTATTAGTACCCATGAATACAAGAAATACCTTTGTGCGATTGATGTGAGGTTTTAATCCAACGTTAAAGAAGCACAAATATACAGGTATACTACAGACACGTGTTTCGGGGCTACAAGGGACCCCCTTTTCAATGCAAGAAGTGTGAGCTTTTGGATGAAGAATCATCCGATAAATGCTCCGAATATTACTAGTCTCAGCATTTCTGAATTATCCAAATGAAATTCCGAAATATGCCGAATCAGAAAAGACGAGCACACACACGGACCTTATACCATTACTTTATGAGAAAAGACAATAGGTGTTACTAAAAAAAATCGAGCATTCACAAAAATTTCTTCAGATGATTGACAAATATTTGAACTTTGATGAATAACAACGGGAATGTATTTCGAACATTAATAAAATATTTTTGGAAAAAAAAATAGAACCGATTTCAGTTGGAAATTGCTCTAAAAAGTAAAAAATAATTTTTTCTTTAAACACCATCGAAACTACTTTTAAACATAAGTTTTGAAGTCGGCGCAAAAACGATAGGTAAAATGATATTTAACCATATTTTGCCAACATTTTTTCAAAGAAACCATTGAAAATCAAAAGCAGAATATTTGTACCATTACACGAATGTGTGGTAATCAATGAAATGAATCCATTAAAATTTATATTTATAGTTGAATTGTAGTTGCGTATGATTCTATACATTGTTTTTGCTCCGACTTCAAAACTTATGTTTAAAAGTAGTTTCGATGGTGTTCAAAGAAAAAAAATATTTTTTACTTTTTAGAGCAATTTCCAACTGAAGTCGGTTCTATTTTTTTTTTTCAAAAATATTTTATTTCATTCTTTTTAGTGTAAATGCACTTAAAATAATCAAAATATAGTCAAAAAACCATGCAGCTGTTCAAAAAATTTGCAGACCTGGACTCGATCTCATTCCATCAGGAACTTCAACCCGACGCTTTTAACCACTTGATCATCGGGTCGCTCATTGAAGTAAGGATTTACGATAGCACATATTGTTTTTAAATAACATGAAATTTTAGTTTTTCGATCATAACTTTTTTCTAGTGAACAAATATCGTCATATGAATACATGGTACAAGTTAACCATCTCCTATCGATTTAAAAAAAAATCGTCCAAATCCGTTCAGTACAAGGCCGTATCCAGAGGGGGGGCCGACGGGCCCGCCCCCCCCCCCGAAACCCGAAATGTTCTATAATGTAAAACAGAAAAAAAAAAGTTTTCCTTTTTTTTAAATTTAAAATAGCAAAAAAAAAAAAAAAGATTTTTTCCTCTTAACTATTAAAACGAGGGAACATTTGAAAAAATACAAAAAAAAAAAAAAAATTTCAAATTCTCATTAGCTGCAAAACATACTGGAAAACAAGACTCTCATTAGCACTTCCAGCTCTTTTCCAAATCAATTCAGGCTCAAGTCAAGCTACTTGTCAGTTTGACCAGCGCCCCCCCCCCCCTCCTTCATAAAACTTATAAAACTTACACCACTCAGATTTTTACCTCCTAATCGCCGGGCCTCTAGTTTCCGACTAGGCTGAGATTGCTTCTCACCGCCCTGATTCAATTTAGAGGTTACTTTGTTGGTCCCCATTTATAAGCATTTGTAACCCTCGAGGGATTTTAATAGCTAAGCATGTCTTCAATCAACAAGACCACACAAAAACAGATACGTTCACAGACCCTCTGCTTTGTTGGACACTCACCAATCTTAGACAAAAGTTACTTAAAAAATTCCATTTACAAATGCTTAAAAACCTTGAAAACTTTGTTAAATGTAGCTGTAAACCTTGAATTTTAAAGTTTCTAACACAAATGGGGGGGGGGGGGAGGTTTGCATCAAGTTGTGCGAAACTCAACTCCTTGATTAAAAAAATATTCTGCGTAATGCAAAAATCATGTTCCAGCATTTTTTGTAGCATATTTTCAAAAAAAATTTTGTGACTCACATGTTTCATTTCTGACTATTCATTAAATACCTAATTCAGTATTTTGGAAGTTCCTTTGTAACTGCTTCCTTTATTAATATGTTAAGTACGAGAAAAATATTACCCTACCTGTATTCTTTTTCGTTTTCTGCCGTACTAGTGATTGAGAAAGAAACGGTCGTTATAAGTATTTTTAATATCTATTTTCAATCTTTAAAAGATGTGTCTTTCAAAGTTTTAACAATTTCGTAAGACTGTCCAATCAACTATTAAAATGTCAGAGACTGGAAAGTGCAAATGAAATGCTTTAAAGAGCTTTAACTGTCCTAGAGTCTTTGAAAATCATTAAATACCTTTTTGAAACTCCTTTAAAAGTGCTTCAATCCTATTTCTTATCAAATAGTTAAACTATGAATTAACTAAATGGCCAGAATGTTACTCTCTCGTTAATTATTTTTTAAATCTCTACACTATTTCTTTTAAAGAATTTTATGTGTTTTATGCTATTGGTTATTTTATGTTGCTAAGTGCTGTGTATGTCGGTGAGTTGGGGAACTGATCAAAAACTACTATCTATGTAAGTGAAAACCGATGTAAGCAAGTGATAATGTGTTAATCTTTTCTCCTCCCTTGTCCTTCCTCTCTGTCGCTTAATGTTAATCATTTGTTAAACTAAACATTTTTTTATGCTTTGATTAATCTTAATTTGCATAGGACTGCAGAAACTTTATGAGATTGTTGTTTGTCTACTTTTCCAACATGTTTTTGAAGTCCCAATTGCCCCATATAAGGCCTCAAAATGCAGAATTTTAAAACTTTTTTTCAAAAATTTGCCCGGGGGAGAAACCCCCGGACCCCCTAAAATTACAGATATTCTACCCCACTTAAAAAAGTTATCATTGCATATCTCTCTTGATACCCCTAACCCCAATAAAGGTCGATTCAAGAAAATAATAAGAATAAAGAAATGAAACACACACACACACATATCAAACATCGTGGGGGGGGGGGGGGTCAGCTAGAAATAAGACTCATAACACACACACAAATGTATGTGTGTATGGGCAATGTGCGAAACTGGACCCCTCCCGAAATTTTTTTCTGGATACGGCCTTGGTTCAGTAGATCAGATGTTATGTGCGAACAAACAGACAAAAAAACATACGCTTTGAATTGAGAACCTCCTCCTTTTTTGAAGTCGGTTAAGAATTGAAAGTAAAAGTACTTTGAATTGTGGGAGGGAGTTAGAGTAAGACTTAGAAAATTGGTGCAAGTTTTTGCTTTTCATGGAAAATAATTTTCAACTAAAGTGGACTCTTTAGCTTTTTTCAAACACCACAAATCAAAATCTTATTTTTTAAAAATGTGTATCACTTTAATGATCGTTCATAACCCCCCCCCCTCGCAGTGCAAAAAAACATTACACAGCAGATTTTTTCCAATAACTCAACACTCATGGTGTTTGATACATTTTATTCGTTTGGAATGATGTTTTTTGGTCACAACTAATATGAAAATCACAAAAAATAGTTACTTTAATTTTTAACATATATTCATCATCTTCAGAATTTTTGACTTTTAATTTTACCTTGAATTTGACGTAAATGCAAGGTATAAAATACAGAATTTTATAAAGGTACAAAAATTAACATAATATAATTGATTGTAAATATAATTTTTGAAAAAATAATAAAGGTGGCGCGAATCAAAAATTATTTATTACCACAATCGATTTAAAGCCCCCAAAAATGGCGCAAACGTCCATAAGAAAATTCTACAGCATCGAAGGACCCCATTGCCAATTTTAACAAAGATCCGACCAAAACTGTCATTTTGTACCATAAAAAAATATGGGGCACATTCTCATGGGAGGATGTACCTGCATAAGGACATTACAATCATTAAAATCATTAAAAAAAAAAAAAAAAAAACATGCAGCTATTCGAAATAATCCTTGCAGACCTGGACTCGACCTCATTCCATCAGGAACTTCAACCTGACGCGCATAACCACTTGACCATCGGGTCGCTCATTGAAGTAACGATTTACGATAGCAGATATTGTTTTAAATGACATGAAATGTTAGTTTTTCGATCATAACTTTTTTTCTAGTGAACAAATATCGTCATATGAGTACATGGTACCTAAGTTACACCATCTCCTATCGATTAAAAAAAAAATTGTCCAAATCGGTTCAGTAGATCAGATGTTATGTGCGAACAAACAAAAACAAAAAAAAAAAAAGAATACGCTTTGAATTGAGAACCTCCTCCTTTTTCGAAGTCGGTTAAAAACGATTGATTGGATAATTTATAAATTATTGTTATATACATAAAAACAGATCAAAACGTATTTACTGCATGACATATCATAAAATATTGCATACTAGCTGCCAGGGTAGCTAGATTAGCTTCCTGCGGCATGTTGATGCATAACGTCCCCCTTCTCTAACTTTTACCTCATTCTGAAGATATATTATTTGATATAATTTAATGTTCATTCGATTTCAAGACGTACCACGCACGTGGCCCGGCGTTGCACGGGCACTTCGTGCCCTGAAAGTAGTGAGGAAAATGTCAAGAAACTACTCCCCGCCAAGGCGGCTCGCTGACTGGCGCTTCACGCCTTTACTTTTTTTCTATGTAAAAAAATCATTCGAATTATTGAGATGCTTCGCGCCTTCAAGATGGTGAGGAAAGTTTTAGTAAGTTCAGCTCGCTAAAAGGAAAAAAGCAGACATAGATACTCAGTTTTTAATATAAGTAGATGGCTTTTCAACAAATGAATGTTTCAAAATATTACAAGTAGCTAGCGATAAAAATACTATGTAAGTGGCCCGCTTATGAGTTTCGTGTTTGATTTAGTTAAGCCTTTATTCAAAATTCTCATTATCATTGTTATCACTGTTTCATAGCAACTACGTTTCAACAATCTCCATATATTATTTCTCTAAGCCGAATCCTATACCCGGTCGAAACTCGCTCATTTCTTTATCGAATTGCAAGAAAATTTATGATTTTGAAGCTTATCCCGCGGGCTATTGACGAAAATTAGACCCACCCTCTAAAAAGTGTCGGTTCGTATTTTATTCGAACTTCAATTTTTGGGCACAAAATTGACTCTATCTAGCGAAATAATTGTCGTATGGTCTCCATTTTGATTTCATTCGAAAGATTAAAAAAAATGCGTTCTTTAGAACGTTTCTCCGCTAGCGCCGCGTAACGAGAATCTCGAAAATACACGTTTAAGCGACTTATAAGCGATTGAAGTTTGAAAAAGTTACATTTTTTGCTCAACTGTTAAAATCGTTATACCATTGTTGTTCAAATCAATTTTAAATGCGACATTTCAAGCCAAGGCTTAGCTCGGTAAACCTTAATTGTAACTTTTATTGTTTCAAAATACTATGGTAGTTTTGCGATAACGTTAGTATTTAGTTTAGTAGTAGCCTTGGGTATTTGATTTTAATATAGGGTATCACTTTTGTAGTAGTTGTAAAAGTGAACGTGTCTTTGATTTCTTTGAAAAGTTGTCAGAACGACGGCAGTTGATGGCGATGTCGTGCAAACGTACAAGATTTTACCATTTTTTTTTTTTTTTTTTTTGCGGAATTCCGCACGGGTCACCTAGTGGATTTCATATTTAATCATTTATTAGGCTTAATCGCTTTAAATTTGACTACTTATTAATTGATATCTTCGTTAATTAAAATCGTATAATTATATAGATTGAAACTAATGAAGCCTGAAAAATTACCTATCTATCGGTACCTGGTTCGACTTTCAGTTCAGTGGCGTTCAGGAGAAAGAAGCGTGACATAGAAAGAAAGATAGAAGGAAAGATAGAAAGAAAGATAGAAAGATACTCAGTTTTTAATATAAGTAGACTAGCTGCCAGGGCAGCTAGATTAGCTTCCTGTTGCATGTTGATGCATAACGTGCCCCCTCTCTAACTTTTACCTCATTCTGAAGTTATATTATTTGGTATAATTTAATGTTCATTAGATTTCAAGACATACCACGCACGTGACTCGGCGTTGCACGGGCACTTCGTGCCTTGAAAGTAGTGAGGAAAATTTCAAGAAAGTACTCCCCGCCAAGGCGGCTCGCTAACAGGCGCTTCACGCCTTTACTTTTTTCCTATATAAAAAAAAATCATTCGAATTATTGAGATGCTTCGCGCTTTCAAGATGGTGAGGAAAGTTTCAGTAAGTTCAGCTCGCTTAAAGGAAAAAAGCAGACATAGATACTCAGTTTTTAATATAAGTAGACTAGCTGCGTGGCCCGGCGTTGCACGGGCTTTAATGTAGTGAAGGCAGTTTGAGAAAACTATTCGCCACCAAGGCGGCTCGCCTTTAAAGTAGCGAGGAAAGTTTCAACAAACTACTCGCCACCAAGGCGGCTGGCCTTTACAGTAGCGAGGAAAATTTCAATAAATTTCTCGCCGCCAAGGCGGCTCGCCTTTAAAGTACCAAGGAAAAGTTTAACAAACTACTCCCCGTTTAAGCAGCTCGCTAAAAACCTTTCCTGCATCAAAGAATCAATCAAATTATTTACACATGCTTCCTCAAAAATAAAGACGATGTCAAGTAGTGCATACTTAGCACTCTCCCTAAATAACAAATAAGATTCCTTATCAAAAACAATTATTTCCAAACCGCTTTCTTAATGTAAAATTAATTGCAAAATTCTAAACGAAAAAGTTCTTTTAATATTTGGATCGCAGCCAAAAAAGTTCCTTCTAAAAACAGCAATTGCAATTTTATTTAAAAACACATTTTCAAAATAGTACCAGAGAAAAAATATGTCATTAATAATTAGAATAAAAACAATTGTTAGAACTTTGTTATAACACGTATTCAAAATGACAATGGAAAAAAATAACACTCGTTCATTTTAAAAAGTTCAATTTAGTTAACGTTTTAATTTAAAATCGCAACGGAAAGAAATAAATATCTTGGAATTTTAAATAGTTCAATAATTTAGTTAACGTTTTAATTTAAAATCGCAACGGAAAGAAATAAATATCTTGGAATTTTAAATAGTTCAATAATTTAATTAACGTTTTGATTCAAAATGGCAACGGTAAGAAATAAAAGTCTTGGAATTTTAAATAGTTCAACTATTTAATTAACGCTTTAATTTCAAATGGCTACGGAAATAAATAAGTCTTGGAATGGGACACTTTCACGTGACGTCACAGCCCACTGTTTTCATTTTATCACGTGATCAACGAAAAGCTTGTTTACCGGAGGTTGTGCTTTTTCCATGGTGTTTTCGTTGCGCTGATCGCTGAAGCAAGATGGAAAGCATATTGGTGTCGCCGCTAATTTTGGAAGATTTTGGCTTGTTTGAAATTTACAATTATGCGGAAAAACTGGATCAAATGTGTGACACACAATTCAAAGTCATCTCCGAACAGAAAAAAGGTTTAGAGATGTTTAAAGAAAACTTTGTCTCTAACATCAAGTTTCAAAAGGTAAGCGTACCATATTATTCAGAACACACATTCGAAAAAATTTAAGAAATAATGATCGGTGTAAGTTTTGCTAAGTCATAGTCGTTTTCACTATTTCATAATAAATTTTAAAACTCTGCTTTCTTCAAATAATTGTGTTGGCATTTTCTAGACAGTGTAATGCTTCTATTCTTTCGATTGAAAAATCTACTTTCATGTAATGCTGCCTTGACGAACATTTAGTATTTCTTTCTCCCTCTCACCTGCTTTTTAAAAGCTAATCTTCTACTAAACTAAGCTGTACATGTGTTTGAAATAATAAATGTGCTCTCTCTAGATCTAAGAAACTGTAATGTTTTCCTTAATGGATAATCAAAATAAATGCAATATTTAATGAAAAGCAGTGTTGTAAAATATCACAAGATGAATGTAGGTATCAAAATATTGAATATTAGGTATGTATTGGCTTCGTGTAAAGAAAGTTTTCCCCTGTTTTGATGTACATCATTTGAATTTTTTTAGGGAACTTGCGAGGCAGTACCCACATATAAATAGTAACTGAGTAATTACAAATTGTACTGAACATTAAATGAAAACTGATACTTAAATCTGAGTTAATCCCTAAATTATAAACCTAAATTTGTTGATCCAATCGACAAACATATATTTGTTACTGTGAAAGATCAAAGTTGAGCATGTCAATATTTCACTGATACATTTAGGCTTTTTCTGATGTCTCTGTGATGTAAACGTCAACTTTCGCCAGGATTTTGGTCTTTCTTGGTAGATATGTATGCAATTGGCATTCATTTTTTAACATCTTACCAGGCACGAACTATTCTCCCCTCCCTCTGCTCACCTTGTGTAAAATAAAGCGTTAACTGTGTATGTGTTAAAATGTGTATTTAAAAAATTAAATGCATATAAATGTAGTATTTTGAAAAGAAAGTCTAACCTTGTTAAAATCAACTCAAATAGACCTTTAAAAAAAATTCTTCTAATCTGTATTTTATCATATCTGGTGAACGACAAACAAAAAATAGGAGATCAGGGATCCAAAATGATGTTCATTTTAAGTGTAATATGATTAATAAGGTACCACTGTGTGACCTTAGTATATTATTTAAGGATTTTTATTCATACGAGTTTTTTTATTACTGAAGCCTTCAAATTTTGCTCTTTTATTTTATACTTGTCATTTGTGATATTTTTTATTAAAAGTTGTCATTTAAGCAGAGAATGTCATGGTTAAAAATCATTAAACAAATCTTAGCCATCTCACTTGACAAGTGAACATGAATATATATACAGTTTGCAAATAACATTGCTGGTCTGAGATAAATTTAATTCTAAGTAACTTACCACATTTTTAGTACATTGCTAAAATAATTTTTGCTCGAACCAACTACTTTTTTTTTCTTTAAAGGTGGTCCGAGGCAAGGTTTACTTATCGGGGACCAGTGGACCAGCATTAATTTTGAACCCTAAATGTGGCTTATGATTACAAAGGAATAATATAAATATTTTTCCATATTTATTTTATTTTAGGTTGGAGATTGCTTTAAAATAGAGGCGAAAGTTAAGGCAGAGATGAGGAAATCAACTGTTTACCTTGTCACCACTGAAATAAAAGAAAATAATGAGGTATGTATAGAGTTATCCTACTAATAACCCTGTAAATATTTCTCATTTTTGCTTTCTTTAAAGCATCCAACATTTTTTATAAATTTTTAAATCTAACCCAGGTAGCACAAAACATCGGGTTTACGTTGGGAAAAGGTTGAAAATGCATCGCAACGGTTGGATCAACGTTTGGTTGGAAATCGGTTCTTTTTATAACACTTATCCGATCATTCGAATGATCGGATGAGCGTGTAAAAGGAACTGATTTCCAACCGAACGTTAATCTAACCTGTTTCCAACTTTCAAACCTGTTTCACCTTCACGCCCAAGGTGACGCATGCGTAATGGAAGGCTGTAGAGGGCTCGGTGGGGGTGAGGGATGCGCAGTAGAGCCAATTATTTTCATTCCAATGACAGAAAATATCTCCGGATCACACGTGCTTGTCGTAGCTCGAAACGAATGCTCAATCTTCGCTGTGTGTTTTTAATCTCCCAAAGTAAATGAAGAACTTTATGAAAGCTTTGAATTTCATGCTTTGTTTAGAATAGGTACTTTTGAGTGTTGTGTGATGGTTTTTTAATTGGTTATCTTGTTCTTTAGTATATTATATGCTGTATGTACGGTGATGAAATTTTCAGGATTTGGTCCCATTTATTTCTTTTTGTCTATTTCAATATCTTTTATTTTTACTCATTGCTCGGAATTTAGTGTGCGTGATTTGAATAATTTTCCTCCTCATTGTTCTGTCTTTGATTTAGCAAAAAGCAAAGGAGTTTGTTACTCTTCTTTTAAAGTATAGTTCTAATTATATAAGTTCCACATGTGTTGCATTAGAAATAAAACAGTACTTTTAATGATTGTTTTCTTGTTGAAAATAACATTGAAACTCCTTTCGTATAAAAAGATTAAGTTGGAAAAAAAAAATGCTTAGTTGTGCATTTTTTACAATATTCCAAAATTAACCAACTCCATTTCGCATCATTAACTTGTTTTGAAGATATAGCTGAATCCTTGTGGTTTTTTTAAAGCGAATATTATTTAATTTTACAAACTTTTATATTTTCTGTGTTTTTTTATATTATATTTGTATGTCAGCTGCTCTACTGCTCTATATCCATGGATCTGCGTTTTCACACTGGCCATTAAAAAAGAAGAAAAAATACTAGTTGGGTTATTTTTAATGGCAGGATTTTATATTCTGTCTTAAGAATAATCTTGCTGGTGACTAATATTTCCTGAAAAGAAAAACAGACACGAGACATAATTATTCAAAAGGGGAGAAAAAAAGGTAAAAGTTTCGTTGTAAATCAATATTTAAATTTTTTGTGTTCATATGTATAAATTTATGTTGAAATAATGCCCGAAAATGTTGTTTATCCGTTATTTACTTCGGAATAATGTTTGGAATTGATTGGTTCACTGTTGTTTTTACATTGGAACAACGTTAGAAAAGCGTTCAGATAACGTTGGAAACCAACCGTTGTATAACCGTTTTTCGATGGTGCACATTAACGTACGTTCTAACGTAAGAGACCGACGTTGGTCTAACGTAAGGTTATAACGTTGGCCCAACGCTCGTGTGCTAGCTGGGAATCTTAGTGCTTGAGTGAAGAAACTATTATAGACAGCAAACAGGTCTAAATATTTATTGCTTTTTAAGTTTTGTAAGGAAATATTATTTTGAACTTCATAAATTAAATTTTTGTAAAAAATCATTTTTTTTCATTTTATCCACAGTTGTTTATTTAATTTTTCATTACATTGCAACACCCTTTATGCGTTTTTATCAATTATACATTTTTTAAAATTTGGTCCCAGCAGAGTTCAATATGTACTAGAGTACCGGTTATATGTTTTTTCACATATGCAGAGCTCGCATTCCCCCTAAAATTCCCAAATTCCAAAAATAAAAATTGCTTCTCCTAAAATTTCTAAACTTGTACTAAAATTTTGTTGTGCTCCTAAATAAATTAAAAACTTTATAGTGAGCTGTTTAGGAGAACTTAGCTAACCTTTCTGAAGATATTTTATAACACACTAGATATTTAATCCGAGTAAGCAAATTTATGAAAAACAATCGACATACAAGAATAATAATTCGGCGGATTTATGCAAAAATTACTTGCAGAAGTTTTAATGTTATATTACTATCCAGAAGTACTGTATTTCCAAGTCTCTAGTTTGTTTTGCGGAATGATGCTTTTTGACTTACTTTTGATGTTTAAATCCAGAATGTTTTTTTTTCTTTATTTTCTCTGAATTAAAAGAATTTTTCAGAAACGTTATATTTCTGTTGTACATACTACATGTTAGAAATAAACTTCAGGTTCTGGCATTTACCCAATGCCTAGGTCTTTGCTTCTGTGAACCTTGTAAAAAGCATCACAACTACAAGATTAAACTTAACAACAATTTATTAACAAAACAAAATAAAAAATAAGTTACACACGTGTGTGAGTATCAGATATGTAGCACCTTAGACAAATCCTGATAGCTATAAATACACAAAAATAGAGCTGTTGCCATCTCAAAAATCCATTTCACAAACGCTGATATGCAAATTAGAATGCAAAATAAATTCGTTACAAACAATGTTAACAATAAATTTCAAACAGTGACATGCAAATAAAACATCAAACAATTTCAAAAACTTGTTCCAACACTACATGTTCAGACATGTTACAGTCATAATTTATAGAGGCTACTTAGAAGTAATACTATTAATTGTTTCTCTTATTAGGTGGTGGACTGCAAATGTTCATGCCCTGCTGGTCCATCTCCAGCCTCATGTAAACATACATTTGCTCTATTACATGCTTTGGAAGACTATAGTCGGATGAAGCTATACCTTGCGCCGACGGACAAGCTCCAAGCTTGGCATAGACCAAAGGTGGCTAAGTTCAGCCCAAAAAAATGTGCCGAGCTTTACGGGAAGAGGAAACAACCTAAATTTGTTCATCCCATAAATGTTGCTCCTTTGCTTAGGGACAATGTGAATTCACAGTATTTTTCTGTAATGCCTAAATTATACGAAAATGCTTGTGAATTCACATTGCCCCTTCCTGCCTCTATAATCACAGATCCGCCGGAGCTGGATTGCCTCCAAAATCTTCCGACGGAGCTACGTGACTGTCTTGCTTTCGACATCGAAAGTATGTGGATGTTGGAAAGAAAGACAGTTGATCAGTCCTCATCAGACCTGTGGAGGAAAGGGAGAATAGTCCGCCTGACTGCTTCTAAGTTCCATGATGTTAAAGTTAGAAGGGCAGACTTCGACAACCTGGCTGCCCAGATTTATAAAGCCCAAACAACGGAATTAAAAGTTCCTGCTGTCATCTATGGTTCAAAACATGAACCAATCGTCCGAAATTATGTGAGGACTACTTATCCCAATTTTTTCTTCGGAAAGTAGGACTCATTACAAATCCACTGATGCCACACTTGGCAGCATCACCAGATGGCCTGTTCTACAACAGTGAGGAGGCATTTCTGTTAGAAATCAAGTGTGTATATAATGTTGAACACAAGCCTCTGGAGGAATTAGCACAAAACCCCAATTTTTGCCTTTCAAACATAGATGGCAAGTATTTCCTTAAAAAGACGCACCGTTACTACACCCAAATCCAAGGACAGTTGGCCATATCAAATCTGAAGGAGTGTATTTTTGCTTTATTCTATTAACAACTCAATCACATATTTTTAGAAAAGATCAAGTTTGATGAAACCTTTTGGGATCCCATTCCTGCAAAATTAAACCGTTTTTATGTGGATAATTATGTTCCATTTTTAATACAAAACCATAATTTTATTGCATAAATTCATATAATCATTGTATGTAAATACGAGGCGTGTTTTTTAAGTAAATACCGTTTTGCCGCAGCTCTGTGGTCGGCGTTCTGCACATGCGCACTGGGTAGCTACATCTCTTACCTGCACACTGACACCCTTAACTGCCTAATTCATCCTTATTTACATTATCTATTGAGTGTTTAAGATGCCTCCTATATTTGAGTCCTACCGACTGTGGAAAAAAATTCTAGTGCTAAAGGCCTAAAACAGATCAATATTCATCTTGAGATCTTTGCAGTTTTCGAACAAACATTATGAGTGCTGTCTGAAACTGCAAAGATCTCTAAATGACACTATCGATCAGTTTTAGGCCTTCAGCACTAGGAAATTCCCTGTGTACAGTCAGTGGGACTCACAAATATGGGAGGCATATTTAATACTCGGTAAATAACGTAAATAAGGAAGTAAAGGCTGTCAGTGAGTAGGTAAGAGATGTTGCTACCTAGTACGCATGCGCAGAATGCCGACAGCAGCACTGCGACCGCGGTGGGGCAAAACGGTACTTACTTTTAAAACATGCCTCCTAGATATCTTTGTTTTCTACTAATGCATTAATTACCATATTTTGCTGCATATTGAATAATCTGTTGTAATATTTTAAACTACTATTTAATGTACCTTACAGAAAAATACAAATCAAAGTTGTTTTTATCATTCTAAATAATAGTTGCCTTTTTAAAAAAAAATCACTATAAGGTTTGCTTGTGCAGAAAAATGGAAAGAAAATTTTTCAAATTGTAAAATTGCAAAAAAATACAAAAAGTAATTACAATAGACCGTTATTAGCAAATGCACTCACCACTCGTTCATGACATTCTGGGACTGCAGTTTCGATCTTATTAGGACCTCGTCAGCCGGGAATAGCCAGTAACGTGATATCCTCTTATTGTAGCCAACATAGCACTTCAAACTAGTAGATAAAATTGATTTACCTTACCAGAGACTGGCAACAAACTTATTTTGCGGATTCTTTCTTTTAAGGTAAAAATCAATTTTACCAA
The DNA here is from genome assembly GCA_038373865.1 of Uloborus plumipes. Taxonomy (NCBI): domain Eukaryota; kingdom Metazoa; phylum Arthropoda; class Arachnida; order Araneae; family Uloboridae; genus Uloborus; species Uloborus plumipes. The sequence goes on along the minus strand of JAXGGA010006797.1, from coordinate 8,803 downwards.
CTAGTATTTGGATACAATAAGAGGATATCCGTGTGCTGCTTGGTTGCTGGCTATTCCTGGCTGACGAGGTCCTAATAAGGTCGAAACTGCAGTCCTAGAATCTTGACTGAAAGGTATATGCTACTAGTTTTGTCTTGCCCTGGCTCATGAGTAACTCCTTGCAATAGGCCATTAGTATTTTATTGGTATTTTTGTTGTTTAAAATTTAATAAAAGGGAATAATTTTAAAAAGTAAGAAACAATTTTTATTGCTCCAAGCAAATTACATAAAATTGTAAAATTAAAACTAGAGATAAGTTATGAAAACTTCAGCTTTCGAAAGTAAATAGTAATAATAATCATAAAACAACGATTACCCATTGTCCATTTCAATCTTCATTCTGTAAAATAATAGGAGTTACAGAAATCAAAGGATCATGAAAATTTGTTAAGAAGGCAGCAATGTAAAAAACCTCATTAAAATTGTGCAAGGAATTGTAGGGAATGGCTCCCTCAAAATATTTATAATTTTTTATCCTAGAGATTGCCCGTTCTACAGGCACTCTTAAATTGGATACTGTCTTATTTTGGGCTCTTTCTTTGATATCAAATTGAATTTTGTCTTTGAGGTACAGAGGGGTGACCAGTTGACACCCAATAGATTCAAGCTCCTTTTTTATTACGAAACCTTTGTCTGCCAACACTACATCACCTCTCTCCAAAATCTGCAGCAATTCTGTATTTAGAAACAAAGCTTTGTCGGATATGGAACCACACCATAAATCTGAGATGTAAGTTATTCCACCTGATGGTGCGATTCCAATAAGCCCTTTCATCGTGTTTCTATCCTTGTAGTTGCTAAAAGTGAGCTGCTGCTCTTTTGGATTAAATGGCTTCTGTATCTGAAATTCTGTGCAGGCGATTATTACACGACATTTCGGGTACAGTTGTTTAAATGGCAGTGGCATAAACTCCTGAACTTGGGCCCGACTAGGCCATATGCTCACATATTTTATTTTTATGAATAAAATTTCTGCCACATTGCAGAATGTCCTTGATGCAGTTGCTAGGCATATCTGTAAGAAAATTTGAATTATAAACAAACTTTCAAGCATTACTGTAATTTATTAAATATACATGATACATATCATCCTGACTGGAACACTCTGTATGTCTGATATTTATTTAAAAAATATCTTAATATTTTGATATTTATTTTTCGAGCTAACACATTTGCAATGGAAAAATTACATTAATCTATTAAAATTGCTCATTAATTATTTAAAACAAATAGAAGTATTATACAATTTCTATTATGCATTAATTCATTATTAATAAAAAATTCTTTTTTCTATTTAAAAAAAATATTACTATTGTAACTATTATTGCCTAATTAAATAAAAAACTTATAAGTCAGAATAAAGGGAAAATATTTTATGACTGCAGTAACTAATATCTAGTTTTTGTTTCAGAACTACCATATTACCCTGCATTGGCTGGCATGCCGAGAAAAAAAGGTTGACCACCATGTCGGAAAATTCGAATTTTTCGCCATGCCGGATAATTCAAGGTTAATTTTGCAACAAAATAAAAGTACATTTCTCCACTCAATTAAAAATGCAAAACAAACCACAACAAGTAAAAATTATAATAAATACCCAAAGAAAGCTCTTTTTGAAAAATAAACCAATAAGTTTCAGATCTCTGAGAGGAAAAAAAAATCGTAGTGGTTTGATGGAGCATTATCTTATTATCTGTTATTAATATTTTTACTTAATTAAGCCACTTATTAATGTAATGAAATGATCTATAATGTTGTTCTATGTGCAAAAGTGGTATCTGCTGCTGCGCTCTAAAGGAGATTTTTATTTTTAATATTATAATTATATTTTTTACTATCTTTTTAAAGGGATTATTTTTTTATAACCTTGGTTTTTTTCTGGCATGTCAAAAAGGACCAGGCAAATGTTATTGAAAATCTGGTGACTCTTGAATTTTGCAGCATGCTGGCTAATGTGGGGTAATACAGTATATAGCTGTAAAAGTAGCTTCAAAATGCATGAAGCAGCTAATACCAAAGTAGTATTAAAGTAAAGCATTATTTCTAAAATATACATTAACAGTGTTCATAACAATTATAAAAAATTGTACTGTTATGACGTATAGTGTTAAATAAATTTTTCATGCATCAAAATATCAGATAGTTTTGAGATTTTCGAAAGCATGATATATACAAACCCTCTATATCTTAGAGATTCAGTAATAATAAGAATGTAAAATGTTAGCTCGGGAGAGCTAATAAAAAACAGGTTTGTATATATGCTGTTTCAGTCAATGTAAGTATTGAAAAATGTACCTTAAAGAGGAATGCCATCACTTCTAAAGTCAATCCAGTTCGCAGCCTCATCAAGAAAAACAAGTATTGCGTGATAGGGCTCAAAATTTCAGTTTGAAGATCCTCTTTCATGTTGAAAAATTCATAAGACTTGTAAAAGAGCTCTTTTTTGAAACCAGTCATGGTTTTTAATTCTGCACTCGACATCTTATTTGGGTCAAAAGTATTCACCTTATTCTGCAACTGCTCAATTAATTTATTTTTAACATCCAGTTCAGAAATAAGGGACTCGAACCCTATATCAGTTTGAGTTCCTTTGGTAGCACAGCCTTCTTCAGGGACCATTGTAGTTGTGTTTCTTCACTCAGATCATAATCAGTCCTAAAATATAAAATTTAAAACTAATAACTATGATATCATCTTAGGTTTGACGTGAAAAAAGGATATTATTTCACAAATTAAAATATAGACATAAACATAAGTAAAAATGGTTCATACAGAGTAAGAAAACACTTACTGTGTGCTACACGATCCAAACTCATATGTTGTTCTTTTCCTTTTTGTCCCCTGCTTAGTAAAAGAAAATATGGAAGGCACAGCACCACTCTTCAACTGCCTTCTTCCAGTATAAGCTTGGTATGTGAAGCATGTTTCCTGGAAGTGCTGGGAACATATCTTTGAGCTTTTGGATGGGATGAAGTCCTCTCTCCTGAGTTTTGCAAGCCATGTTTCCATCAGCTCTGCGTTTGAGTGCGGAAACAAAAAAAAAGACACTTTTCCATTTTTGCACTCCTCTTTCAAACTGTGGTTGGTGCAACCATAGGCACAACAACTAGTCGGCATTTTTTTGGCTGAAAAGACCAAAATACTTAACCAAACTAGTCTTACAATGTCAAATTGAAAGCCAAATATTGAGGAAATGGTTATTACAAACATGCATTTAGTAAAATAAGCATAAAGCAATGGTAACAAGTTATTGCTGCTAATTTTTGTTACTTTCCAAATTCTCTTATATTATTGAGAAAAGTACACTATATATTTTATTTATGTCTTGGACTGCAAGAAAGATATTAATATTAGGTACGGTTGCCCCGCAGAAAGAGGTTGGGCACCACTGCTGTATTCGAACAAACTCTATAAGTTATCTATTTTATTTTATGAGAGAAGAAACTTTTAAAAAATATTTTGAGCTTTACTTCTGCAGAACTTTGATGCTTTTTGATTAATATACCTGTGCCATGACCCCCTTCTACTATCCCCCCCCCTCCAGCAATTACTATGATATTTTTAAATTATTTCCCCCCCCCCCCCTTATTTTTTAAATGTCACAACCAGAAGTATTAAGGGAGACTCGGGGCTATTTAGCATAAAGGGAAGGTTGGAATTCTGCTTTTGTTTTCTAGCAGTGTGTTCACAGTGCTGTCGCTGTGATCAGATGTACTTAACAACCTGCTGCGTCAACTGCAACAACTTCCCCAACAGTTTTTTTGAAATACAAATTTTAAAATTAAAAATTGTTATATTGCTGCATATTTAGCATTATAAACAATGTAATGCCAACCTACAACGATCCATCTGCCAACTTACCCAGACTACGGGGAAAGTTGGCACTGTTGAAAGGGTTTCACAAAAAAAATTTCACGAGTTTCCCAGTGAGCAGTGTTTCTCAACCTTTTAATATTCACGGCCCAATTTTCAATCAGAATTTTCATCGCGCCCCACCGCATGCAATAAATTTTTATCAATAATAATGTATTTTGAGTATTTTGGTGCTAAACCACACTACAACCTTAATTTATGGGTCACAATCTTACTAATGGGGGGGGGGAGCTCGCCCCCCCCCCCATTAGTGTACTCGCACCCGCCTCAGGGGCCGTGCCCCACAGGTTGAGAATCACTGCATTAACACGAAATGAAGATTTTAGCAACACAAACACTTTCAGAAAAAGACAAAATTTATAGGTTATACCAGAAATTATTACAGATAATGAAGAAAAATGATCGTTTATTAATAACAAAAATATACCGCAAGCAAGTACAACGCAAAAAAGTGAGCATCAAAATGATAAGTTTCGGTTTCGTTAAGTATACGCGACGAACATACAACACAAACCACAGCGATAGCATCACTAACAAAGCTCTTTTAAACAAAAACAATACCTTTTGTAACGCAATCACTTGCACAGACAAACGACAAAGTGTTTTAATTCTTCTATAAAAGTAAGAATCAAGCCAAAGACTTTTTCATTTTTTGAAAAAAAAATAAGTTTTAAAAGAAGTGTGACTGGTCTACGGCAGCTAACATTAGCACTTGTTAGCGCATGAAATGCAGAGTTTAGCAACACAATTACTTTCAGAAAAGGAAAAAATTTATAGGGTTTTATCAGAAATTATGACAGATAATGAGTGAAAATGACAGTTTCTTAGTAACAAAAATATAACTCGAGCAAGTACAACACAAAAAAGTCATCTTCAAAATGAAGAGTTTTCGTTAAGTATATGCGACGAAACATAAACAAACCATAGCCACGGGCAGCATCACAAAGAAAGCTCATTTATGCAAAAATACCATCTTTTGCAACGCAATCACTTTTCCAGGTCGTTTAAAAACTGTATAAATTCATCGAAAAAAGAAAGCATTAAGTTAAAGACGTTTTTATTTTATTGAAAAAAATTAAGTTTTAAGCAAAAAGCAGCTGGTCTACGGCAGCTAACATTAGCACGTGCGTTTGTTTTCATTTCTCAGCTGTTGCCACAGTTGTTCTTCTTCTTTAGGTGAAAGTATCCCATTTCAAATAGTTCAATAATTTAATTAACGTTTTAATTCAAAATGGCAACGGTAAGAAATAAAAGTCTTGGAATTTAAAATAGTGTAATAATTTAATTAACGCTTTAATTTAAAACGGCGACTGAAAGAAATAAATCTCCTGTAATTTTAAATAGTTCAATAATTTAATTAACGTTTTAATTCAAAATGGCAACGGTAAGAAATAAAAGTCTTGGAATTTCAAATAGTTCAATAATTTAATTAACGTTTTAATTCAAAATGGCAACGGTAAGAAATAAAAGTCTTGGAATTTAAAATAGTGTAATAATTTAATTAACGCTTTAATTTAAAACGGCGACTGAAAGAAATAAATCTCCTGTAATTTTAAATAGTTCAATAATTTAATTAACGTTTTAATTCAAAATGGCAACGGTAAGAAATAAAAGTCTTGGAATTTCAAATAGTTCAATAATTTAATTAACGTTTTAATTCAAAATGGCAACGGTAAGAAATAAAAGTCTTGGAATTTTAAATAGTTCAACAATTAATTAACGTTTTAATTCAAAATGGCAACGGTAAGAAATAACAGTCTTGGAATTTTAAATAGTTCAACAATTAATTAACGTTTTAATTCAAAATGGCAACGGTAAGAAATAAATGTCCTGGAATTTTAAATAGTTCAATCATTTAATTAACGCTTTAATTTAAAATGGCAACGGTAAGAAATAAAATTTTGGAATTTAAAATAGTGCAATAATTTGATTAACGCTTTAATTTAAAATGGCAACTGAAAGAAATAAATGTCTTGGAATTTTAAAAGTGCAAAGAATTTAATTAACGTTTTAATTAATATCTCAGCTATTTAACGTCGTACAATTACGCGGTTGGTCTTATTGTCTTCCTTAGAAAATTTTGAATCGAATGGTATTATGTTTGATTCTTTACGCTCAGCGGTTTTTGAGGAGTTCAAGCTTCAGACGGAATTTTAAATAGTTCAATAATTTAATTAACGCTTTAATTTAAAATGGCAACGGAAAGAAATAAATGTCTTGGAATTTTAAAAGTGCAAAGAATTTAATTAACGTTTTAATTAATATCTCAGCTAATTAACGTCGTACAATTACGCGGTTGGTCTTATTGTCTTCCTTAGAAAATTTCGAATCGAATGGTATTATGTTTGATTCTCTACGCTCAGCGGTTTTTGAGGAGTTCAAGCTTCAGACGGACAGACAGACAGACAGACGCGGACAGATTTTAATAGTAGTAATGGCTTTTCAACAAATGAATGTTTCAAAATATTACAAGTAGCTAGCGATAAAAATATTACGTAAGTGGCCCGCTTATGAGTTTCATGTTTGATTTAGTTAAGCCTTCATTCAAAATGCTCATTATCATTGTTATTACTGTTTCATTATCAACGTTTGTTTTTATATTTAAGAATGGACAACGAAGTGAAGAAATTCCTGCATTTTGGTTCGTTTATGAAAATGGAGATGAAGTAAAATGGAGCTTTCAAGACTTGAAACGGGAAACAGAAAGGTAAGTTACATATTAGCATTAATAAGTATTTTCATCACATCTGAACTTTTTAAAGAAACATTGCATCGGTCAAAATACTTTTATCAGCAAAGGACTGATGCTTTTTTGAGTCATTCCAAATTGCTATTTGTTTTCTTTTTTGGATCTCTGACGTCGTGTAGTCCTTTTTTCAGAATGGATTCGAAGTCTGCCACAGGGCGTACCGTTGCCCTACCTCCCGGGACATCCACCGGCCCCTGGTCCTGCCCATATCCTGCATGGTGGCGAAGGAGCATATTTACACACACATCTTCATCGCAATTCGTCATTGCTAAAAATATAGCTTGAATTTAAGATGTCAAAATTCATGCACTACAAAAAATGAACTGTTGTTTTTACAGTATAATACTGGCAGCTGAGGTTGCAATTCAAAACTGAAAAACGTACAGTAATAAACTGTAAAACTAGCAATTTTACAGTTTCTTACTGTAAAGTTAGAAATTGTACAGTTTATTGTCGTAAAATTTAGCTGTATTATACAGCAACAGTATAATACTGACAGCAGATGTTCCAGTTTAAAACTGTAAAGTGCACGGTAATAAACTGTAAAACTAGCGATTTTACAGTTTATTACTGTAAAATTAGTAATTTTACTGTTTATTACTATAAAATTAGCTGTATTATACAGTAAAAACAACATTCATTTTTTATAGTGTATTATTATTATTTTTTCTCTTTCTCTTTTGCCTTGTGCCTTATCCTTCACTATTAGAAGGAAGGACTGAAAGCATTTTTGCCTTCTGTACACTATGCGTCTCAGTAATGATGCAAGTGATAAGATTGTCCCCCAAATCTATTTTAAATGAAGGCAATTGTGATACCACATTCATCCATGTGATACTGCGTTCTCCTACTATCTACTTAGAAAGTAGATTATGAAATAATTAGTTTCGACTTTTTTTTTTTTCTTTCACGTCACTTTGTCGGATGACGTGAAACAAAATATGATAAAAAAACGCACACTGATTCATTGATTGTAACGTATTCGGTGGACAAGTCATAGACATTTGCTTCGTTATCTCTCCTTGATAATTATCACAAGGAAGAGCATCATCTAATACCTTGAGAAACAAGAGCTTGGACTTGGGAGGGAAAACGTGAAGCTTTACGAAATAAAAAAATCTATTTAACATTTTTTGGTACCATTTGAACGTTCTATTAACTGTCGGTGCTAGATCTACTTTTAGCCTACTTTCCCGTTAAAATGAGAAAAAAAAAAAAAAACACGAAAAGAGCGTTAAAAAAGTGGCTATTATAAAAATATCAAGAAGTCTAAAAATAGTCAAAAAGAAGTTTAAAAAAAAATCGAAAAATTAAAAATTGGAAAGTAGGTTTTTGAGATGGGGAAAATATGTGTCAATCTGTCTGTCTGTCCCCCCCCCCCCCAAATAAATTTAGTAAAAACCGTCTGATTTGAACAAACTTTTTTTGTTGGGAAAATGTCGGCGAGTACACCTCATTCCTGTATTTGCCTTTTCGATTAGAACAATTTTTAGTTCAACTTTGAACCGTTCAAACAGCCTGTCCCGCGATACTAACTTTTTAGTGAACAGTCTGATTTGAACAAACAAAAAAGTACTTACAACGCGAATGGATGACTGACAAATGCACTAAGTTTGACATAGTACTTTTTTTTTCAATGTTTGTGCACTTGAATTTGATCAATTTGCGTTTCGGTAAACCAGTATTGATATTGATCCAAGTTATCTGATTTCACACTTTACAAATGGGCGAAACACTATTGCTTTATAAAGGAACCAAACTAATTGTAAATTGCGAATTTTTAATACAACGTTTTTTAGCACTAATAAACAGGGTTACTGCAGACACGTGTTTCGGCATTTACAAGGAACGCCTCTTTCAATGCGAAAAATTGGTAGCTTATGGATGCACAGATATCCGACAAAAGAGACTGCTTTTGTCGGATGGCTGTGCATTCATAAGCTCCCAATTTTTCGCATTGAAAAAAGGCGTTCCTTGTAACACCGAAACACGTGTCTGCAGTATCCCTGCTTATTAGTGCTAAAAAAACGTTGGATTAAAACTTGCAATTTATAATTTTGCACTAAGGTAACCATTTTTCTTCAAACTAATTGAGTTCAAACAACTTGTCCCGCGATACTAACTTTTTAGTGAACAGTCCG